>ML809518.1:77918-93014 GCA_009831015.1 Picea engelmannii | reverse complement strand
TGGAATACAGGTGGAAGCATATCGGGGATTCCAAGGACCAAAGGCTTACGTATTTCAATGTTGTGATGTATGAAACCCCGATGGACGGGAGAGATTCTTTCGAAGGATCTCCGAGTCTGTCCTGACCATCAGATGTGGGGATAAGACGTCAACTTAAGGCAGGACGTGAATAAACGATAGAATAAGCGACATGCGGATCTGGACGGCCAGAGTTCAACCGCCCAAATCCACGACTGAGGTCCGGAATTGGGCGCGCAACTCTTGAACGGTCGAGATTTATTCAGTGCGATTAACGGTTTCCCAGTGGATTCCGGACCCCCCTTGCCATTCTACCTTTAATGAGGGGGGGGGGTCCGGAATAGTGTGGTGTGGGAAGTAGGGCCCCTCTCTGTCACTGTGACCCTCGTGTCGCGTTCCCCTTTTTCCACCTGTACTATACCTAAACGCGCAACAGGGCTTGTTCTCATTGGCGATTCGTTTCCCCTATAGAGGATTATTCCTATTGGCCATTTGCTGACCTGGTAGGAAATCGCCCCATTGGTCGGGTGCGTAGATATTACTGTAGCGCCGAAGCGCGGAATACCAGAGACCCTATGATCGAACAGAACCATGAACATATTCCCCGGTCACATGGGAACGGAGAAGGAGCCAGCTTACGCTGGGCCTCCATGGGTATCTAGGGGTTCGAGTTCGACAGAGGACCGCAAAAAAAAAAAAATTGATTTTAATGAGTGGGTGTGTTACAGAAGGACCCTGTCTAAATATAAATGTTCCTCATCTTCTAAATCCGCTTGCAAATGTTTGAGCAAATTATGTGCCCTCGTTCCAAGGGAAGTCATGGTTTGTGATGTTTCCCACGCCTCAGTAATTAGTTCCATTATTTTCTTGATATTATTTTCCACATTTCCTCTACATAATGCAAAGGCTGGAGGATCCTTTTAACTTGGCTACAGGGGTGGCAGGCATGGCTATTGCCAAAGGATTGGCAAGAAATGGCATATGAATCAAAGCTTCTTCCAATTCCTTGACTCAGCCCTTCAGTATGGAATTCTCGGCCTCAATGCCTCCAATGGAATCATCAAGAGCATCTACGGTGACTATGTGAAATCGACAGATTTGGGACAGTCGCATTTTCACAAGGTTAACCTTTGAACAAGATTTTCCTTTCTTATTTTTTACATCTTTTGTTTCAATAATTAATTTTTTGGACTGGCTGTCAAAAACAACGCTCTGGAACACAAAGGATTCATCTTCGTCAAAAATTTTGGTATCAGATATGTCCATTGGAAAACTATGCTGGATCACATCTCCAGGCTGATCAAGGTGGCAGAATGTACTATCCAGATCAAGCTCAAGTTCCATGTTCTCACTCTCAATTTCGGGTTGTTTCGCCTATCCCCCCCCAAAAATTATCTTCTTGTGAACTGGAAGGTTGTGGCAACTATCAATTTTAGGGTGAGGAGGGTTGTTATCTCCTCTTCCATTTGAAGAACTCTGAGTTGCTCTGTTGTTGTGGTGGGCTGTTGGAGCGATGCTTGGGGATGTCATACTTTTGGGAGTGTTATTCGCCGATTGAACACTCTTCTCACCGGGGCCTTTTCCCTATTACTTGTACAATTCAGTGGTGCTTTGCAGTGTGTCTAGGTCATTGGCATCAAAAACATGAGTGTTGTCGTCAGTGTCTTTTTTTTGGAGTCGAACCCTCTTAGAATTTCAACATATATTAGGTTCAAGTTTCTAAAATGGGTTGCAAATTCATCAATTTTGTTGATGTTATTCAACACGAAGTCCTTGACTTTCCAAGGTAGAGGAATGAACTATTTTTTTCGCTTCTCTTGGAATAGATGCAACCAGTGGTTATATTGCCTTGCTACTTCTATAACAAACATTATGTCCGTAATGTGACATGGAAGGAGAACAGGCTTTTCCTTGGAGCCAAAAATCCTTATCACAGTGTAATTATCC
Organism: Picea engelmannii; assembly: GCA_009831015.1. Lineage (NCBI taxonomy): Eukaryota > Viridiplantae > Streptophyta > Pinopsida > Pinales > Pinaceae > Picea > Picea engelmannii. Next base: position 91,049 of record ML809518.1, on the reverse strand, counting down.
ATATGTTCAAGTGCCCCCTTCCTGTCCAAAAACCTAATTGCCTAGTCAGATATGAGGGGAGCATCTTCTCCTAATAACAAAAATTTGAAAACAGACACAAAGCCATTAAAAACCTCATAAAAAGAATGGGAGGCCTTGTGCTTCCATAAGGTCTGGTACCAGAACGTTACTAGGTCGAATTCCCAGTTGACCTTCTTGGAGAGAGACAGTTTTGGAAACTGGGAGCAATGTGCTATCACAAAAACTAAGTAGGATGACATATAAAATTTATTCTCCTTTTTGAATATTGACAATTGGGAACATATTTCATGGGAAATTAGCTTGCCCCAATAAAAAATGGCTTGTTTCTTGACTGTGAAATACAAAATATAAAGAGCCATCCGACAAATAGTAGTTGTGGTCTCCTGTCGGGTTATTCTTGTAAACAACCAAGCAATTTCCCGGAATGGATTTCTAAATGAACTAACCTACAAGCTTGTGATATCTTCAGGAACTACCATCGGGTATTCCAAGAACTCGGGCAAGTGGTCCAACCCATTATTATGCTTTCTTAGGAACTGCTTGCAATCTTCTCGTTTGAACGTCAATGTTGGCTCCGATAATCGTAACATCCAGTGGAAGACCTGAGGTGACGAAGAAAGAGAAGAGCAGTCCCACAGTGGAATAATTCTTTGGTTTGAAATAAATTTATCGATGCACCAAGAGACCAACTCCTTATAGTCAAAAACTTCAGGGACACAACCTGCATGAGCAATCCCAGAGGTCCAAATTACTTCGTTCTGGGTGACAGAGGATGAGTAATAAGAATATGCCCTAGACCACTCGAAGTTCTGGTCCTTATGCCCGAATATGTTCATTGTATCTCCACAGAACTGTGTTCGAGCTGATGACATAGGTTTATGAGAACGTTCGTTTGCTCCAGACGATGGTTGAAATGAACAGTTGGAGGCGATAATATAACTCTCTGCAAATGTTGGTTCAATGCTTATGAATGGGAAAGCTCCTCGAGCATTTTTCTCATTAATGACAATCTCTATGGGTGCTGCATGATGAGCTGTTAGCAGTAAAGCTTACTTATTCCATATTTAGAAATGCGAAGGTGGCGGGTACAACGAAGAGCAATTAAGGATTGGAGGTTTTGTGAGCGTGCCAACCCGACGACGTGCAAACGACATTTCATGATTTTGAAATCAACACTTGAAAGGAATAATATAACCCTACACAAATCTTGGTTTAATGCGTATTAATAGGAGATCTCCTCGAGCCTTTCGCCCATCAATGACAATATATACGGTTCTTGCACGATGAGTTGTTAGAATTAAAGGTCCCTAATTGCATATTTAGAAACAAGATATATATATATATGTAAACATTTTTTATTATATACAAGTGCGAAGGTCACAGAGACGGGGAAGAGCAAGGAAGGAATGGCAAGGTCTGAAAAATGATCGGACGGTATTCAAAATAAGGTTATGGGGGATACTCAGGAGAGGTGAGTGTCCAATGGTCAAATTTTATGTATCAGAATTTTTCACTGCAAAACGTGTAAAATGAAAGAGAGCATGATGGGGCAGTTCAGTGGTCAGTTTGTATATTTGCGGAATTCTGGGAAAGTGGCTAAGTATGGAATAGGGAAATGGTCGGTCGGACTTGTTTTCGGAATTGAGGATTGAAGATTTCATGAATGGACCAACCCGACGATGCACAAATGACATTCCATGATGTTTGAAATTAACACTCGGAAGGGATTATATAACCATCCAGAAATTTTGATTTTATGCGTATTAATGGGAGATCTTTTCAAATCCTGGTTTAGCATTAACGCTTGCTAATTGAATACTTATAAATAAGATCGTATATATACTTGCTAATTTCTAATTGCAAAGGGCGCGAGCACAGGAAACAACAAATAGGAATTGGATATTTCTTGAACCTGCCAACCCGATGATGCACGAAAGAAATTCAAAGAAATGGTGAAGTATGGAAAGCAGATGAACGAGCTTCAAAATGGGGTGACAATAGTTTCATAGGAGATGTGAAGACCCGATGGTCAAATTGTATGTCTCAGAGGTTTTCAGTGCAAAATGTGTACCACGGAAGAGGGCATGATAGGTAGACTGTAATACGGAAGACAGTATGATATGAGTCTGGTTGTAAATTTGTATATCACGGAAGTCAGAGTACTGTTTGTAGGTCACGGAACAATAGAAGTGCAATCTAGAGCCCGCCTACCCAGGAATAAGCGGTCGAAGAAGTGGTTGGGTATGGAATGGGGATGCGGTCGGTTGGAGTCGTGATATAAAATCCCGACTGCAAATGTGAACCCGCAAGTCCGCTAACTTGCGCAGCTAGACATTTTCGAAAAAACGATTAAGTGACGAGAAAGATAAAGTACAAGGAAAAGAGATACGAGAATTTGGTTAAGTATATAAGATGGAAAAGAAGGGCTAATATATTCACATCTGTTATAGATATTCCATTTCCTGGCAAGATCTTTTTTGCATGTTTCTGGAGAAGTTATATACTTATTGCATATACTTGGAAAGAAGTGCGAAGGTGGCGGGCATGGAAAACAACGACTAAGAATTGGAAATTGTCTGAACCCGCGAAAGAGATTGCAAGAAATGGCTGTGGAAAGCGGTCTGATGGGCTTCAAAATAGGCTGACAAGGGTTCCCGAGGAGACATGAGGGCTCGACGGTCAAATTGTATTGATCGAAACTTTTGAGTGCATATTGTGTAACACAGAAGAGGGGCTTATGTAGGAGTTGTGAACCCGTAAGTCTGCTAACCCGCGCAACTAGACATTTTTGGAAAAACGACTATGTGACGAGAAAGACAAAGTACAGGGAAAAGAGAAATGAGAATTTAGTTAAGTATAGAAGACGGAAAAGAAGGGTTAATATATTCACATCTGTAATAGATATTCCATTTCCTGGCAAGATCTTTTCTACATGTTTCTGGAGAAGTTATATACTTATTGCATATACATGGAAAGAAGTGCGAAGGTGGCGGGCACAAAAAACAACGACTAGGAATTGGAAATTGTTTGAACCCACCAACCCAACGATCTACGAAAGATATTGCAAGAAATGGTCGTGGAGAGTGGTCGGATGGGCTTTGAAATAGGCTGACAAGGGTTCCCGAGGAGACATGAGGGCCCGACGATCAAATTGTATTGATTGAAACTTTTGAGTGCATACTATGTAACACCGAAGAGGGCTGATGTAGGAGTCCATAAGTCAATTTTTATATTGCGAAAGTTGGGGGGGGGGGGCTGTTTGCAGGTCAAGGAACATTGGAAGTGTAGTCCGCCTGTTCGGGAATCCACAAGCGAAAAAAGTCGGGTAAGATATTCCATTTCCTGGCAAGATATTTTTTGCATGTTGCTGGAGAAGTTATATACATATTGCATATACTTGGAAAAAAATCTGAAGGTAGCGGGCACAGGAAAGAGCAACTAGAAATTTGAAATTTCTTGAACCTATGAACTCGACGATCCACGAAAGAGATGTCAAGAAATGGTCAAGTGTGGAAAGTGGTCGGATGGGATTCGAAATAGGGTGACGGGTTCCCGAGGAGACGTAAGGCCCTAACTGTCGAATTGTATATATTAAACATTTCAGTGCAAAATGTGTAACATGAAAGAGGGGATGATGTGGGAGTCCAGAAGTAAATATGCATATCGCAAAACCTGAAGTGTTGTTTGCATGTCATGGAACAATGGAAAGTGCAATTTAGACAAAGGGGGAGTGCTCGGTCGAAACGCGTGAATCTGCCAACCCACGTAGCAAGACATTTTCGAAAAAAATAACTAAGTAACCATAAAGAGAAACTACAGGGGATAAAAGAGTGGGAAAATAGAATGGCAGAGGGCAATTTTCGTAAGCGGGAATTGGTTTCAAACAAACCCCATTGTTGCAAAACCATCATTTTCTAGTAATTGTTAGCAAATGCTTTCTTGAAGATTAGATTTTATTGCAACTTGTGGGAGTAAGTGTGTTCTTGATACATTCTTCCATGATTGTAACATATTAACTTAAGTATTAAACTTCTTGCATTATAGGTTATTAGCATTAAAGCTTAATAATTACATGTCTAGAAACAAGAATGGCAATCTTGCTGCAACATTATGATTTGGTATTGCTATGTTCTATCTACATTATGAATAGAATTGAACGTTGGTTTGAAACTCTCTGAAATTCATTTTTTTTTCCATAAAAGCCTGATGGATCGATACAGTGCATTGTCATATAATTGTTAGATGCTCCATTTTAGAACAAATTACCTAAGCAAGTACAATATCGAAGAACTACGAGACTACCGAACCATGCTAATGAGAAGAGGTGTTAAATTCAGAAAAGAAGCAACAACCGAGACTCCAAGGCAAATTTTTTAATAGTAAATCCATTAAAAAAAAGAATATTAAGCACTGTATATCTATCCTTAGAAATTGGACCGAGTTGTTTGGGCCAAAACATTGAACATATCTGCCATAAACATAGGCACATGATCTGCAACATGTAGGAGCCATCGAGATGCTCTTCAACATGCATACAAAACTGATTACCATGCTTTTTTTTTAGGAAATCCTTGCAGTATTCTCCTCGATGGATCAATGTTCGGTGCCCCGATCTCAATATTTTGTGGAAGGCCTGAGCCGACAAATAAACAGGAGAGCGGGTCCGCAGTGGAATAAATCCTTGGCTTGAAGCAGATGAACAACAATCCTATGGTAAAATTGATAGTTGTCACAAGCTTCCCGTGAGGAAGAAGACAAAAAACGTTGCAGGGAAAATATAATAGCCCTTAACTGAAAGTTAGGACACACCAAGAAACCTCCTCCTCACAGTCAAAAACTTCAGGGACACAGGTTGCACGTGCAATTCCAGAGGCCCAAATTAGTCCATTCTGGGCAGAAGGAGATGACTAGTAGGAATATGCCTTGCACCAGTGGGAGTTCTGGTCCTCATTCCCTAAGATGTTAATTGTATATCTAGAGAACATGACAGTGGTCCTGCAATTGAATAGTTTTTTGCCTTGAAATATATATCTTGGAGCATCAACAAATCATTTCCTTATAGTGAAAGAATTCTACCCAGAATGAAGTAATTTGGACCTCTCGAATTCCTACTTTCGAGTTGCAAAGAGGCTATTGTGTTCAATGTCAGTTTCTTTTATGAAATTCCTTCTTTTGGTGTTGTTAGGACCGCCATCGCCGAGCCGGGAAGTACCGCCCGTTATGGTTGATTTCAATTTGGGCACAGGAGTGGGAACAATCTCTGCATTGCCATCATCCATTGCCGTATCATCGTCCATCAGATCATCTTCTTTTGGCTCGAAATCCATCGCATCAACCTCTGCACCAGCCATCAATGCAAGTGGCCAAGTTGTCTGAGCAGGCAAGGTTGCCTTGGAATTCTTTGGCTTGAAATATATCTCTCGGTGCACCAACGAACCATCTCCTTTTTTGCTCCTGGGGGGAGGGAGATGAGTAGTAAGAATATGCCCTGGAATACTGGAACCTCTGGCCATCATGCCCGAAGGTGTTTACTGTATCTGGATAGAACTGTTGTGGAACTTCTGCCATAAGTTAATGAGAATTTCTGTTTGCTCCAGATGATGTTTGAAATGAAAATTGGGGAGGGATATTATAACCCTCCGCAAATCTTGTTTTAATGGGTATCAATGGAAGATCTCCTCAAGCCTTTCGATGATCAATGACAATCTCTAGGGTTAGTGCATAATGAGTTGTTACCATTAAAGCTTACTAATATCTCTGATCATATTTAGAAAAGAGTGTAAAGGTGGTGATGACGGTGAAGAGTGATTAAGAATTAGAGATTTCTTAAAGGCGCCAACCGGTTGACACATGAAAGAGATTGCATCATGTTTGAAATGAATACTTGGAAAGGATAACACTCTTCTCCGCAAATCTTGGTTTAATTCGTATTAATGACAAATATTCTCTGGCCTTCCGGACATTGATGACAATCTTAACGGTTCATGCACGATGAACTACTAGCATTAAAGCTTAATAATTGCATATCTAGAAAGAAGTACGAAGGTAGCAGGGATGGTGAAGAGCGACTAAGCATTGTACATTTCGTCCACCCGCTAACCCACGAAACAGATTCCAGGAAATGCCCAAGTATGGAAAGCGGTCGGGTGGGTTTCAAAAAAAGGGTCACAAGATATACCCAGGAGAAGTGAGGGGCCAATGGTCAAATTGTATGTCACAATGACAAATTTCTGCCATCAATTTGTATATTGCGAAATTTCAAGTGTTGTTTGTACTTAGGGGAATAGTGGAAGCGTAATGTTGAGCAAGCAATTTGTATATTACCGAACTTCGGGTTTTGTATATAAAAGTAGGAGACATTCGGAAAAAGGACCAAGTAAACAAAAAGTGAAAGAAAACGAGATAAAGGGGAATTTTTTTGCTAATATGTAGATTGCAGAAGTCTGGGTGTTGTTTGCAGGCGACGGAACAATGGAAACACAATGTTGACCCTGCCTATCCGGTAACCCGCGATTCAAAAAGTTTTTTCAATATGAAACAGGGAAGTCGTCGGTCGAGCTGGTGATATAAAAGTAACAATGGAAATCTGAAGACGTGAGTTCGCCAACTCCCGCTGGGTGTTGTATATAAAAGCGGGAGGCATTCAAAAAAAGGACACATTTGGAAAAAGGACCAAGTAAAAAGAAAGCGAAATCAAACGAGATGAAGGGGAATTTGTTTGCTAATTTGTAGATCGCAGAAGTCCGGGTGTTGTTTGCAGGCGACAGAACAATGGAAATGTAATGTTGAACCCACCTATCCGGTAACTCGCGATTCAAAAAGTTTGTTCAATATGAAACGGGGAAGCAGTCGGTCGAGCTGGTGATATAAAAGTAACAATGGAAATCTGAAGACGTGAATCCGCCAACTCCCACACCTAGACATTTTCCAAAAAACAAGTAAGTAACCAAAAAGCAAAAGCAGAGGGAAAAAAGAAAGGGGATGGAAATTTTCGGAAGCAGGAATTGGTGTAAGAAAGCCCCATTGATGGTCTTAACAGTAACTATGAAGTGCATTAAATGTGTTAACATGTTCTTCAATCAAGGAATAGATACAACAAGTGATGTTTATAGTTTCCAGGATCTGTTTGTATAAGAGAAGCGTCGAAAAGTTACAAGAAAATCAATTTTGGGATGTTTAAGTAAAGTTCTTGTACTGTTAGCTTCACCGCAAGTATAACAACGACGAATTTGAATTTTGATGTCCTCTCGTTGATATGATAGTTCCATTGGACTTTGCATAGTATATATTCTTTTATTTCAAATTATTCCAGGGAATTAATTTTTCTAAGTTCATCGATCAAGGAACAGTGCTAAAAAGGAGATAAAGGGGAATTTGTTTGCTAATTTGTAGATCGCGGAAGTCTGGGTGTTGTTTGCAGGCAGCGGAACAATGGAAATGCAATGTTGAACCTGCCTATTCGGGAACCCGCGTTCCAAAAAGTTTGTTCAATATGAAACAGGGAAGCAGTCGATCGGGCTAGTGATATAAAAGTAAGTGGAAATCTGAAGACTTGAATCCTCCAACTCCCGCACCTAGAAATTTTCTGAAAAATGATTAAGTAACTAGAAATGTAAAGCAGAGGGAAAAGAGAAATGGGATGACAATTTTTAGAAGTGGGAATTGGTGTAAGAAATCCCCATTGATGGTCTTAACAATAACTATGAAGTGCATTAAACATGTGAACAAGTTCGTCAATCAAGGAATAGATACAACGAGCCATACTTATAGTTTCCAACATCTGTTTTTATAAGAGAAGCGTCGAAAATCTAGAAGGAAATCAATTTTGGGATGTGTAAGTAAAGTTATTGTACTGTCAGCTTCACCACAAGTATAACAATGACAGATTTGAATTTTAATGTCCTCTCGTTGATATGATAGGTCCATTGGACTTCGCATAATATATATTTTTTTATTTCAAATTATTCTAGGAGATTAATTTTGCTAGGTTCATCGCTCAAGGAAAAGTGTTAAAAATGAGATAAAGGGAAATTTGTTTGCTAATTTGTAGATCACAAAGTCCGAGTGTTGTTTGCAAGCGGCAAAACAATGGAAACGCAATGTTGAACCCGCCTATCCAGGAACCCACAATCCAAAAAGTTTGTTCGATATGAAACTGGGAAGCGGTCGGTCGGGCTGGTGATATAAAAGTAAGTGGAAATCTGAAGACGTGAATCCGCCAACTTCCGCACCTAGACATTTTCTGAAAAACGAGTAAGTAACCAGAAATGGAAAGCACAAGGCAAAAAGAAAGGGAATGGCAATTTTCGGAAGCGAGAATTGGTGTAAGAAAGCCCCATTGATGGTTTTAACAGTAACTATGAAGTGCTTTAAACATGTGAACATGTTCTTCAATCAAGGAATAGATATAGCGAGCCATGCTTGTAGTTTCCAGGATCTGCTTGTATAAGAGAAGCCTCGAAAAGATACAAGAAAACCAATTTTGGGATGTGTAAGTAAAGTTATTGTACTGTCAGCTTCACCACAAGTAACAACGACAAATTTGAATTTTAATGTCCTCTCATTGATATGATAGTTCCATTGGACTTTGCAAAGTATATATTCTTTTATTTCAAATTATTCCAGGAGATTAATTTTTCTAAGTTCATTGATCAAGGAAAAGTGCTAAAACGAGCCACATACTACATTTGCATCACATAGCTTATATTAAAGGGCAAAGCATGTCCTCTATCATCTTTAAGATCATAGAAAAACTGCGAAGACCCTGAATGTATTATTAATTTTCCAGAACGTAGCATACAAGCAAGAACCAAGTAAACACCAAATGTATTGAAAGTTGAGGCAGAAGGCAACGCATGAACACAAAAGGCCTCAAGCAAGATCCCACAAGGTTCCATAGAGTAGTACACATAGACCTTTGCATCAAACAATATGATATATATAAAAAACACATCGTGGCATTGGTTTTCTCTTACATCTAGTATGTGTTCCCACGAGAAAATAACCGGGGCCATGGGATATGAACAAAAGTTTTCCAAACACAAGACAACACAAAACCAGCGGAGCTTCGCCACTATACGCTAGCTATAACCAGACCTCGAAATGGGGAACAAGAAAGTTGTCGATTACTATTTTACCATTAAGCAAGATCACTATGGACATTTTCTTCTGATAGTGCCATGGTCTATCACTACCAGTTTTAACAATGACAAATTTCCAATATTATTGGAAATTCCTGATGATTCTTCCCAGATGAGCAAGCTATTTCGATGGTTCAAAGGATGCGCCCGAGTTATTTACAGTTGGATACATTTTATGGGGTTTTCTCTCATGCTTCCCATTTCTGGACTGAACAATCTTATGCACATGTAATCTCTATAGCGATATATGAAAATCTCAAGCTCATGTTTCAATCCATCCCGAGTCCTTTTTTTTTCAATCAGGGCATCAAGAAAATGCAGATACCATACCATAAATGTATAGTTGAAGACAATTTTTTATTTTATTCGGGCACCCAAAAAAAAATACAGAAATCTTGCCATGGCTATATAGTTGGAAAACAATTGTCGAACTTGGGCACCCAAAAAATGTGCAGGCTCCTCCATCTTAGCCACAACCAACCACCATTTTTTTTTTCACACTGAAACAAATATGCGAAATTCTTACCGGGAGATGGAAAAAAAATCAAAATAACAAGATCGATTGCATTTGTAATAGATTCTCCTCATTGTTTCAAGTGCACAAGAAGAGACAAAATCTCTGGAAAGAGAATTTCACAGCTATAGATGTAAACTTCGAAGAACTTGAATCCAACAAACATTCATCTGGGTGTTGAAGAAAAATTATAGACACACATGAGATATTTTCGTTTCCTGCCAAAGCTTGATATGATTTTTTTAATTTTTATTTTCCAGCCGATATGCGTTATTGCATTGTACTCATTTAAGGTAAACTTGCTATGTATCTGAATGTCGCGCATCATGTAGACATTGTTTGCCTTTTTCTGTAGGTATGCCTCATATGACAATTCTGCTAACCCAGGAAGCACATCTTGTAACAGAGGTTGTCTAATTGTACAACGCACAGTTGTTTTGCCGATGGTTTGGATGGCAACATTGAGGCAATGTCCATATATGTATGGAGATTTTTTATTGCATCACATACAATCAATCGTCTCATCACTTATCAAAGCAGAAGCAGAAGCAGGAGAGTTGCATTTCGCACATACATGCTCAAAGGGGGTTGAGTACGCATTCGTTGCAACCAAAACACCTTCAACTTGGAAACGTGAGCATGTCAGTTAATATATTGAACAATATAATATACAACTGCACCGAAAAAAAATAAAAAAATGGCAAAAATTTGGTGAAGGCTATTTGTATGAGCAAAGTGAGGATGAATCTGTAGATGTTTACGCACAACAGTTGTAGAGCTAGTTAGTTTCTTGAGATCCTTTACTATGTTTGCTCGCAATTCTGTTACAAATGTTGTTTGGGTTGTGCGAAATATCCTTTCTTTAAGATCCCTTTTCTTTGTTATATTTTTGAAGAGCATAAGTGAAAATTGTCCTTTATGCAATTGTTGTTCCATTGACAAAAACAAATTTGAATAGGTATCGAACAATTGCAACTGCAACATGGAACAATGCAATATTTGTGTAAGTTAATCGAGATACATGGACATGTGAAAGTAAATGACAAAATTGGATATGGAGAACGGTACCATTGCCTTGTCCCTGTTTGATTCTCCGTCTTTTATATGGAGAATGTGTTGCGAGCCAAGTTTTCTCGCCAGTGTGACAACTGCGCCAATGGTTCCGATTGGGTAAATGTCATTGCTCTATGCAAGTTGGTTGATAGTTGTGTCCGGGACGAAACGATATTCTAAACAAATAGTCAGATTTTTTTCCAAAATACTTGTTTCGTTGAGCAAAATAATCTGATCACAATCACCACGGTCATATACCGTTTTGGACAATATATTAAGATTTGTAATGGATATCCCATTACCTGGTAATATCTTTTCTGCATGTTTCTTTACAAGTTGTGTAGGAATAGTCAGTGTGACTATCATCAGGGCCTCCTTGTCTGTCATGTCAGCACACATAATGGATCTAGTTTTGTTTTCCTTGTCCAAGTAGGTGCTATAGATGACCATTATGTCCCCGATCAACACTTGTCCATTTCGGTGGTTGATCAAGCCCTCTATTGATAGTATTTTGGGTGTTACAAGTTTAAACCCGGTGACAATTTTTGAACAGGAAAAGTAATGTGAATGGTAGTTTGCATTTTTGTTTTTTTTCATGGCATAAATGTACAAGTAGACGCACAACTTGGATTAACTATGGAGCCAAAGTTTTGCAACCAAACCTCTTAGTCTGCGGAACATGCACTATGTTAGACGTCTCGATTGTACTTGTTGATAATTCTTGTGAACTGCAAAGTATGTGTTGCAAATGACATCAACATATTCGCCATGCCATAGATGAATAAATAGTTGAGGATATTTGTTTCGTAAACATACTAGGAACATAATGTATGCATATTTACCTTTGGCCTTGTCGGTCTGCTGATGTCTGGGATGATTGAATGCTCATGGCCATGTTACTAGTCCAACTTTTTCTGATGCAAGCATGTGTAGACGAACATCAGAAGGACTAAACAAGCATATTCACTGTATATTGTCCATAATTGTTCTTAATGTCACATGCAGGGTCAAAAGAGATGGAATACGAAATAGGATGTCAAGGGATACTCAAGAGCTTGAGGACCCGAGGGTCAAATTATACCTTAGATTTTTTGACTAAAAAAATGTGTAACAGCAAATAGGGCGTGATGGCAGGGCACGACGACTAATCTGTATATCGCGGAACCTCAGAAGCCAGAGGTGAAATATTGAACCCGCCAACCTAGCACCTGCAATCGACAAAGTGGGTAAGTATGGAATAAGGTAGAAGCGTGACCATAAATGTGAACCCGTGAGTCCCCCAACCCGCACACTAAGGCATTTTCGGAAAGACGACTAAGCATAACAATTAGAAATAAAAAGGGATAATAGAAGATGGAAAAAGTAGAAATGGGGAGGGAACAAAGGCCCATTGTTGCCAAATCATCATTTTCTAGTCCAATATTATATGCCCTCACCCATTTTGTATATTTAATTTACTAGCACAGTTGGTATACCTTTTCGAAGATTGTACCACAAACCCCTCTGTTGTTGCATACAAGAATTCATCTTCCTGTCCAACCAATTTGTTTCATCCAAGGTAGCAACGCTGAATATATAATGGAAATGAAGGCAAGTTAGTATGAAGAAAGACATGTAAAAGAAATAAATACAGTTCTATTTATTTCAATGTAGCAACAAAGAGAATACAATTCACATGAGAATAAGCAGAAAGATACGTAGTATATACATACAATAAAAAAGGTGCAAAGCAGTAGAACAAGTAGAACAAATACACAGACAATAAATCAAATACTAAACACTGGAATATGAAATAAGAGTATAGGTATGCACCTCTGTAACTCCTTGTCTACATTCGCGCAAAGAGTCCATCGTCCTCTCCAACCACTCTGTTTGTTTAAATGTAGCAATGCATGAAAAATACAATGGACATGAAGGAAGTTAGTATGCAGGAAGACATGCAATGAAGATAAGTTATTATGTAGAAAGGTATGCAATATCTACATACAATAAACTAGGTAAACACATATACAAACAATAAATGAAATACAAAACAACAGAATATGAAATAACAGTACAAGCATGTACCTTTGTATCTCCTCTTCCACTGCTGCAGTCAAGACTTCGTCGTTTTCTCCAGCTATTCTGTTTGTTTGAATGTGGGAATGCACAAAATACAATGAACATGAATGGAAGCTGGTATGTACCGGAGAAAAAGTAATATGTACATACAATAAATGAGAATCAATGAATAGAATAAAAGATGGCTAGAAACATGAACCTTTGCTTTTCTCCATCCATGGTTGTAAATATACAAAGTTTTTCCCTGCCCAAAATATGTTACAAGCCACAAAATATTAAGAAATTGCATGGCCATAGCTAAATGATTTTGGTTTTCTGTGGCAAAGTATCCAGATATGCTTC
>ML809518.1:57564-77497 GCA_009831015.1 Picea engelmannii | reverse complement strand
GAAGCACAGAAGGAACCAAAAACATATGATGAGCATGCCAATAGAAATAAACAAACATTCTTACTTGCAAACTGCAAACACTGAACAACAAAGAAGGAATAGAAAATGAAATTATGGTATGGAAACTTACTCCAAAACGATGAAAGACAAAAGCACTGGTCGAATTGTGAACCAAACAACAACAAACAACAACCAATGAACCAGCGAAGAAGAAGCACCCACCAAACCAGTAAACAATGTATGTAGCTTCAACGATGACGAAATTGCATTCCAAGCCTAGAAGAAGTATGAAACATACAATGCCTATTCAATTGGCGGTGGACAACAACGTTGTCCAAATTCACTGCAACATTGTATGGAAAATTTCGAGGAAAAAATGTACTCCGAGAAGCCTATTTAGGTAAACATTTAGCACTGTCAGGCTGTGTAAGGGTCTCGCGGTATGAAAACATTTAAGTTGTTAGGCCTGTTTCAGGACCTCGTGCCATGTAAACATTTAAGTTGTCAGGCCTATTCAAGCACCTAAAAAAAAGTGTCAATGATCTAAACCTTCGATATGCAAACATTTCAATACAAATACAAAGGACTAATAATAATAGGACAAATACATTAATAAAAAAAATAATAAAAAACAACATCCATGCTCAGAACTTTCGGTTTGTAAACATTTTAGTAAAAATGTAATAAAAATTAAAAAGGAGCGTCTAAGCTCAAAAATTTGGATATCTACACATTTACAACATTGGGAACAACGAAGCTGGCAATAATACCTCGAATAAATTTTCCAATGAGACGATGACATATAAGTTTTTTTTTATATAAAAAATAATGTTTTTACTTCTATAGTACGAACAATACAAATGATGCGAAAATTTATAGTCAAAGGACATATTAATATGAAGTCAATGAATTATCGATCGCTATAGTCCCTCTTCGCCTTCTACAGGGACTAATAAGAAGCAAAGACAATAGTGTTTCAAAAGGTATTTTCACGTGAAATACTTTCACAAAAACGAAAAGAAAAAAAAAATAATAATGAAATAAGTAGGATATATTTTCCAAAATTGGAATTCCTCTTCTACTTTAACATAAATACATGATCATGGATATCAATTCTACAGGGAGCTACCATCTTAGGTAGATATTGAAAGGAATGAAGACTAGGAGAAAACATTTTCTTATATTCCAAGTTTGATTGGAAAGGTGAAAATACTATTTTACTCGACCCTATTTCAAAATAAGAAGTAAATACTATAGTCTTTTCATTTACCCAAACAAGTCTTTCGCACTTGATGTGTTTTTGGCCAAATTTATTCAAGTGTTTTGGGAAATTATCAAAAAATACCTACGAAATATTATTGAGAAATGTAGATCTGAAAGAAAATTGTGGTGGGGGAAGGATGATAAACTCAACATTCCTTTCTCTCATTCCAGTGCAGGTAAATATGACATCATATCTAAGATTCAAGCCTATCTAGAAACATAGTATCTAGAATAAAATAAAGCTATCCTTCAAATAATATCAGTTGAGCATGGAGGATTGTCCTTGGTAGGTCCATTTGTGAAGATATTGTAATGACGCAGGAGGTTTTCCACTCAAGAAAGACAAATAAAGCTAGTACATGGTGATTACACTTGACATGGCAAGTGCCTTTGAGAAAGAGAATCACTCCTTTTCATTGGAAGTTATGGTTAAATTTGGGTTTTCGAAAACAATCTCAATTGGGCGAAGGATCGCATCTCCTATTTGGGGATTTCCTTAGTAGACAATGGTAGTGCAACTCACTTATTTAAGGATTATTAGGGGTTCATGTGAGATTGTCCTCTTCTCTCTTTGTTTTACACCATCATAGCAAATCCATTTCTTTTGAACGTGATAGAGGGCCTTCTTAAGCAAAGAAACATGAAAAACAACATGAGCTATATTATTAGCAAGAAATGTAAGTTTATATGCAATTAGTCATATCCTATCCATTACTTCAAGAGGACCATGGTATCTAGGTGCTAGCTAAGCAAAACTTCTCATCGATCTCACTTTAAGAAAACATGATCCCCAACACTAACTTCCTTATACACTTTTTCCTTTTATGGGCAGTGTTTTTTGTATATCTTGGAATACCTTTAAACTTCGTCTGATTTTGACAACCTACTATTCCATTTCCTTGAGCAATTATGGCTCAAGTACTAGTTGGCTACTACTTTTTCCCAACTCATTGGAGTGTTGCATTTTTTCCATAGAAGGCTTCAAACGGGCTCATTTCCAATGAAGCATGATGTCCATTATTGTATGCAAATTTTACCAAGTACAAATACTCTTCCCAATTTGATGTTTTTTCTATCATATGCATTATAACATGTCCTCAATTACTTGGTTTACTATATGTTTGTCCTTCATATTGTGGATGATAAGATATATTAAAATTTATGTGTGTGCCCAATGCTTAGAATAAAATATTTCGAAAGTTTGACATAAACTTTTTGTCACCATTTGAAACAACAACCTTAGGCACTTTGTGCAATATGACAATATATTTCGTAAATATTTTTGTTATGTTAACAAATGTATGCATGGACTGAATTGGGAATATGACAATATCTTTCGTAAATATTTTTGTTATGTTAACAAATGTATGCATGGACTGAATTGGGATAAAATAGGTAGCCTTTATCAAATCGTCCCCCACCACCATGAGGGAATCATGCTACCTCACTATCCTTGACAACCTAACGATAAAGTCCATGGTCACTACTTGTCACTTACATTATACAAGTGGTAAATGCTATAACATACCAACCATATGCTTATGTTATGCTTTGATTTGGTGGCATACCATACACATGGAGATGTACTCAACAACATCGTTAACCATACATGCTAGAAACATTGTTTTCCCACTATTGTAATTGTCTTTTGATATCCTCAATCATTAAAATATTATGCACCTCATTTAGAATGGTCCTCCTCAATCACAAAAGAGTTAAGAAACATTTGGATTTTATACATGATAATGCCATCCTCTTCTAGTTGGTATCCCTCATACCTTTTCTCGTTGCAATACTTCCTTTACTTGAAGTTAGTAATCATTTGAAAAATGGCATTCAACAATTATCTCCTCTTATTACATTTGCATATATTGATTGGTGTTACATGTATTCCATGCATTCTTCTATTGAGTGTTATCTTCCCCCTTTATGTATTTGGTCCTGAAATCAAACTCATAGAAAAATTATAACCATCTTGCCTATATTGCAATTAGATTTTGCTTGTCCAATAAATATTTTAGGTTGTTATGGTTGGTCCTTAAATCAAATTTCATGCCCTTCAAGTAATGCCTCCACATTTTCATGTGCACTAATTCAACAGGCTCCGGGTCATGTGTGGTGTAATTTTGCTCATGCTCCTTCAACTCTCAAGACTCATAACACACACCATGATTGTTCTATGTGAGGATTCTGTTGACGATTAAAATCACAATGCTGAATTACGCCCGCAAAGGATTGCTAAAGCACTATTATTTAATTATGATAATAGTATAGTACTAGTAGCTAGTGTTGAGGAAATGATATGAAATGATCTTACTCAAGCATTTTCAGATTCTACTTGGCTAATGCAAAATATACGGGAATGTCATGCTCCTTCAACTCTCAAGACTCATAACACACACCATGATTGTTCTATGTGAGGATTCCGTTGACGATTAAAATCACAACGATGAATTACGCCTGCAAAGGATTGCTAAAGCACTATTATTTAATTATGATAATAATATAGTACTAGTAGCTGATGTTGAGGAAATGATATGAAATGATCTTACTCAAGCATTTTCAGATTTTTCTTGGCTAAGGAAAAATAGACGGGAATGTCACCCTATGTTTATAGCCATCAAAAATAAAATCCTAACTCACAAGTATTGATTACAAGTGCTTAGGCTAGTCTTTTTTACAATTAAAAGCTTGCTGGAAAATTCATTTAAATATGATTTTCTGAATAAACTTGTTGCTGAAATAAATGTAGAGACATAAGTAAAGACACCAAGATGATAATCAAGATAGATGAGACATAAATCAATCCTTTATTTCATTCCAATTCACCAAAGAGTCATTCCTTTTACAAAATTTCATGCAAATTTTTTTGACCAAAGTCAAATTTAGACATCCCCGATGGAACATACAAAAGGACCTCTGATAGAAAATAAAAAAACTGAGCTCTAAAAGCTGGATCATCTTGCCACACATTGCTACCCACTCGACTCTGCACAATAGCCTTTGTCAGTCATGAAAACTAATTCACAAACAGATAAGTCTACACAGACTATCAGAGATAGATCAACACCTCTGAAAAACAAGTGTCTGAATGATGTAATTCAACCCTGAATCTTGTTTTCTACAATAAGACCCTGCTATCATAAAAAAGAATTAGGGTTGTGATAAATTAAGGAATGAATGAAAACTGAACTATCTCACCATAAACTCAAAGAGCAAACCTTAGTATGCTTCTCCTTCTATCCTCCTCTCGTTCCTCCCTTTCCTTTTGCCTTTAAGCAAATTAGAACTACCTCATTAGTTAACTAAAGACTCAACCAAATTTTTAGTTAGGGGGAAAAGTAATAATCATAATAAGGGTTATAAATAAATAATAACTAGTAGGTGGGACTCCATGTGACTCCCTTTAGCTTCTTAACAATCATAACATCACTAGTTAATTAAGAAAAACACCCCTCCTTGTGACTCCCACCATCACATTAACATTTGACAATTTAGTTCAATGATATTTAAAATTATTTTCAAAAAATACATTACTCATATATCAAAAAAAAAACATATTGTCCAAAACTTTTGGAAGTCAACTGTCATCAACAATAAATAACATAAAAACTCAAAAACCATATTTCCCACTCTGGGATGCAATCTTTCCTTGATTGATGCTGTCACCCTTCGATTTTTCTGAATTTTCCTTTGGTCGTGTTGAGCCTTTAGGCCTAATATCGCTCATCACGTGAGAACAATCATCCCTCAAATGCATCCGGGAAGACACAGATTTATCAGATTCATTGGAGGGTGAGGAAGGGGTAGCAGTGGCTTTTCCTTTGTCAAGGGCATGGTGGGACTTGGTTTTCAATCTTTTTCTAGCATGGGAGGACTGAACTGGTGAGCAGGTAAGGACAAATTGGGCCAGCCACGATGTTGGGAGACTGCCGAGTGGACAATCTCTTGCCATCCATCATTTTCGGAAACCTTGGGTTGCAATGAGACATGTGGGGGCACGTGAATACCAAGGGCTTGTGGAGCTTGGAAAGGAGGCCTTTCAGGCCTAGGTTGGACCACTCCTTGCCCAATCCAATTGAAAAATATGGCTTGAAACAAATGGCCTAACTCTTGTGAGTCAACATCAAAGTGTATGGAGAATCTTGGCATTCTTGGGCCTCTGTCCCAATTACCTCTACCTTGGTTGCCTCTACCATGGCTACCTTGGCTAAAAAATCTCATTCCTGCATGCATGATTGATTAGAAAATAGTCTTTTTAACAACAATACATGAAAACTCTTTAAAAATATGAATAGATTTTGGCTCAGCAACATATCGGACTCATGCAATCCAATCCATACAAATTGTTTAATTGTTGTCGATGAGCAGGGGGTGAACAAAGGTTTTGGGATATGCAAGGGGTTTGTATTGAGCGAAAAATGATAAAATGAGGGGGGAGGAAACATGGTTACTACTCAAAGACCACAACAATCAACTGTAACGTAAATCAAAGAAAATATCACTATAATCCAACCAAGAAATTGCGACTTCAAATTGCTTCAATACAAAATTCCGCGTGACTGTAATTAAATTTTAGAACAGGGAGTGAAAAATGAATGTGGGAAGGCGAGGGGGGCATAATTAGTGGAAAGCAAGATAATGGTAGGGAAAGAGAGTGGGTATTGTTCATAAAATTAATTAAGTAATCCTTAAAATCATTCTGAATCAATGTAAAAGATCAACACTAACCAAAATGATCACTGTGCCAAAAGAACAACTACTGTGTAAAATTTAAACAATTTTGTGCATTAACTTGATCACTGTTCGTAGTCAATCTGTAACACAGTGTCACCAAAACAAGACAGTATGCATTCCACAACAACCTGTAGAGGAGCTCTGCTCTTCTAATTTATCCATTTAAGATTTTAAAATAATTTCCAAATGAATACACAATCGATTATTTCCACTATGTTTAGTGCCAACTCATCAACCACTACCAATTATTTCAATCATCAAATACAGACACAAAAATCGTGCCCGAACTCGTCCTCTAATTCATTTAATAATTAGATTGTAATGAAATTATACTGTCACAGATCTTGTGCTTATCTTTGCTAGGAACATGATATTCATCAATACACATAACTGGCAATCACATACATCCATTAATATTTTAAATGCAAAAACCTTGACTTGTCATTTAAACTCACATGCAACCATCACCATTTAACACATATTATGTTGTGGAACACATAGATATTCGACAAAACCCAAGAGCACTTATGTGACTGCATAGGTCCAACTGCTCTGAATCTAGACAACCATAATGCCAGGCTATCAATAAATATACCGAAGTAGCAACAGTAAACCTGATCTCATCCCATAAATTGATCAAATTGCAACAAAACCATTTTGTTTAAAAAACCCCACAACCATCTCTAAGGGCGCAACCAATAATATCCATAGCATACATAGTGGATGGCCATACAATAATCACCACGATTGCAATACCCCCATGGAAATTAAAACACATAGTCATAATAATCAACAACTCAACCTAACATGCTGTAGGAATGCCACAATTACCCACGCATTATGCACGAAGCAATGCTGTGACTTAATCAATTAAAAATAGTGCTGGGTTATCAATTCGATAATCATAAGGACAACAACTATGTATTCGATTTAACAAATCATCCAATTAACCGTGCTGAGCTTATCCATTCAATTATAATAACAATTGCAGTGACTAGATACCAAAACCAACACCACTGTCACATAATCAACAGGGCGAGCCAGTAATCAACTCTGTCGACAATACACCACCAATCCATAACAACCAACATTATACTCGACAGGTCACAACGGTCCCCTCTATCAACACTTGAGCTTGAGAAATGAAGGGTTTTCTATGTGGACCAACACAGGGAGACTAGATTCGACTCCTCTTATTGGTGAAAACTTACGGGACCATCGTTGCACACACAGGGTATACCACAATTTACTTCGCGGATAGGGTGACAATTCTTGTGACAGGAGAGGCTATGAAGAAAGGAGCAAGGCTCCATTTTGGCCTTGTAACGATACTTGGCACACACAGGGTATAACCCTCGTGGCTCTCCCAGCCAACCAACTAACAACGCTGAGATGAAACAGAGCCGAGAAGAAGCAATAGAACCCACTACACGACCATTAGCAACATGAACAACCCAATACCCAAGTGAACAATGCACAGTGACACAAGACTCTTCCAACCCATTGAACCCCATAAAAGCCAAACACTGGGTATGGTGATATGAATGCATGAAGACAACCAGTCACTCTAGACCAAATGAAACCCTCCAACTAAACCAACAAGGATGACATATAGCCTTTATGGCTGCTAACACTCAGAATGACCAATAACATCATGACTTTAAACATTGTTGTAGTGATAACCACCAACGATTCATAAAAAAATATCACAAATTTACATAGTTTCCATACTTAAGGAAAGCACAAACCCATACATCTGAGCCATTATCTATTTCATAACCAGAGAAATTTCATGGATGGGAAAAAGACATACCTGTAACCAAGAGCACCTTAAAAATGCGAGTTAGCCGAGCGATTCTTCCTTTGCTTGAAAGTCGGAGTCTAACCACAACAAACACAGCTGAACAATAGCCCGACTAGGGTGGTGGCCAATGGAAAGAGTAAGGGTGACGTGCAGTAAATGCACGTTGCCTCCAGCCCCAGCCAATTAATTCCTTAGTACACACCAACAAGCTTCCCATTAAATCATTCAATTAAACCATGTATCGAAACTATCACCCACTAATTGCCAATAGCGCGACCCATATCACATTTATCCATTTCCAACTTATGCCATAAGATAAATCAACCATGTTTCATATAACTCAAACAAATCACATAGCTATTAACTTGTTAGCTAGGATTATCAACGCTCATTTCAATTTCGATGCATGTAGAGTAGTATATTAGCATAATTTAATTCCTTCCTTTTGCATTTGTTTATATTGCTTTTGCCTTTTTCCAACTGCTCTTTACGTATTGTTACTAACATGTCTGTTGTGCAGGTGTTAAAGTAACGGATCCAGGAACAAATAACAATGGTAGCAATGGATAACATATGCAATTGTAACATGTGATTAGAGCTTAGAACAAAATATAACATGCCTTACCCATCATTCACTTGTTGCACATAACAAGCCTTATTCATTTCCAATTAAAACTCAGATTTCATCAATGATGTAAGCAGTGTCGAACAACATCATAACCATGAAATAAGAACTAGACCTGATCTTCAAATCTACAAGGGGGTCCCACCTACTAGTATTATTTATATTGTTAGCTTATATTAATAGGCTTTAGCAATACTTTGTAGGGAAAACCTCATTGAGATTTTAATCGTCAACAAACTGGCGACTCCACAAGGAAATTTGTTTTCGATAGATTTAGAACTCAAAACTCATGGTTTCGCAGACCAAGAACAACAGGTCAAGAAGAGATAGTCAAGAAGATTATGTAACCAGGGAAAGTGAGCGGATTTAATGGAAAAATGACCTGGAATTTGGGAATAACTCATGAAAAGTGTTAAGTACGAGGTGGTTTATCCCTATATGCATAATCATTCAATCAAAATCTGCTCTTTACTTCAAGGAGAAAATTTGCAGATTTGCTCTTTAAAATTTCAATGAATGAAGAAATGGTAAGAAGAAGCGGGAGATAACCAATTCTTTATAAGACAACAATGGAAATAGATAACAAATTCAAGTGTGCCTTCAGAGGAAACATCGTAACAACTGTGTAAGCTTGATTGTTATTGACTAACAATGCTTTGCATGAGTGTCACTGTGGCAGAACTGATCCAACATATTATTTTTGGCCAAATCGACGAAAAGAAGGTAAGAAACAAAATCAAGACAGAAATAATGCAAAAATTAAAACCGCAATAATAAATAACAGAAACATAAAACCAGTGGGAAGATTTTAAAACTGATAGTAGAAGTCAAACTGCTATAAGGCAAAAAAAAGAAAAAGCGCAATAATGGAAGCAGAGCTAGGTTACTAGTATAAAGAAAATCAAAATAGCATTAGAAATTTTCACGTTGGTCCCTCGCAATGTTTCAAACGATAACCGTTAGTGCTGTAAGAAAACAATTGCTACTGTAAATCCTTTAGAAGGTAAGAGTTAGTATCTAGGACAAAAACAATTTTGAAAGGACCCAAAAATAACACTTGGAACTCTGATGTAATTATCAGCCTTTTAATGTATACGATTAGATCATCAAGGTAGATGTGGATGTTGATCGATTCGTCAAGATTTGTGTGTATGGGTCTTTTAAAAGTGATACTTGCATCAGGTAAGCCAAAAAACAAGCATTTATAAGTCACGGTACCCCAATTTGTGATAAGAGTGGTTTTGTGAACATCTGCCCCTTTTCCCTTGATTTTACTGTAACCCAAAATTTTGTCAAGTAAGGGCCTCATCTGTGACCTTACAAACCATTGCATAATCATTTCCATATCGAGGGGAGAAAAACGATTTCTCATAATAGCTTGACTGAAAGTGCGAAAACTAATGTAGGTTCTAATACGATCAATGGTCTTTAGAACATGTACCCAATTGGAAACCTATTTAGAGTAGACTGGAAAAATAATCCCAACCTTTAAGAAATTTTCCAACTCCCTTGGAAAAGTTGCTTTAAATGCAGAGTTAATAGGTATCTATTTTTGCTTATTTGGTTTCATGCCTTCCTTGATGTGAATAGCATGTTGTGTAAGACCAGGATCAAAACCATGAAGATCCTCATAAGACTAAGCAATTTTTTTTTGAAATCCACCAAGTAGCTTGGGAAACCTCATTTCTTCTTTATCAGAACATTTGGTACTTATTTTAACATTCTTTGAAGATTCAAGTGCCCCAATGTTCAAGGACATGGTTTCACCCACCTTCCTTCTTAACTCCTCTTCTTCCTATTTTTCTTTATTGCCTACATCACTCGATGAAAATGAACTCCCAAGAGGAGTCAATCCCTGAAGAATCTTGTTGTTTTCTATGGATATAATTTCCTTGGGCTTAATAAGTTTGTCTTGAATGAGAGCACAAACACTCTCATTGTTAGGGAGGGCTTGCCAAGCTTCTACATTGTCGGGGATGTGTGGACGATGTAGAGATTGAAAAGAACAATCAAGCCTATAAAGCAAAGGTTGATGATTTGGAGAAGCTGCAAAGATGGCTAATCAATCAACCATTGAATTCAACTCCCTCTTAACATGGGTGATATTGAAAGATAAAAGGTTCGAGATAAGTGCCCAAATAGTTTGGGTGTAACGTTTTATCAACTTGTTGCTAGGAGAGTAAATTTTACGTACAAGGTTCACAACAAGCTCAGAATCCCCAAAAACTGAAAGGTGACTACAACCGAGATTATAAGCATTTTCAATGCCTAATAATAAAGCTTCGAATTCAATGACATTGTCTGTACAAACAAAATCTAACCTGTAGGACACATTATGAATTTTCCCTACAGGGGAGACCAAGATAATGCCAACCCCATTTCCTTTAGTTGAGTGTTATCCATCAAAGTGCATGTGCCACATCTCGTCATCTAAATCGATTTGTCCCAAAGGAATACTATCCTCCTCAACAAAGATGGAATACACTCCTAGGTCCTCTTCGATATAGTTTTCATTAGGTTGTGGAACGCTCTCTATGTAGGGTGAAATTCTTCCCTCTCTAAGGACTATAATGTTCTTACCATTCTGAGGAATGGATAAATGTGTCCCGTCAAGTGAGAGATATCAACCATTTAAGGCTTGCCAATCTCTTCCCAAAATGATTGAGTAGTTGCTCATCGACATATCGATTACCTGAATACTAGGGGTTGTCCTTATTTTAGGGTGTGCACATAAAACTAAGGTTACATATTTAATCTCACCTATGGTCGTTTGTTGAAGGCTATTATAGGAGAGAATGCTTCTGGCATTTTCATTTGTACAAGACAAGCCTAGCTCTTCCATAATAATCTTCGATGTCACACTTGGGCCCGAACCACCCTCAATGAGGCAACAATGGGCAGTCTTATCCATATTCTTTACAGAAATATAAAAAGGGGGATTTTTTACAGGGTATCTAAAGTTATGTACACCTACTTTATTTATAGATGAATCCTCTTCGTTTACCTCTTCAGAGAGGTTGGCCACAACAAAAGCTTTCCCTTCCATGAATTGTTTCAGATGCATCTGTTGTTCAGGGAGGACAACCATGTCCAAAAGGGTTGCATTTGCTTTGATATTGGCCAACTGATTCAAGATGTTGTATTTGGAAGAGGGGAGAGGGGGAGTAATTCCTTTACTTTTGGGAACTTTAGGAACTTGAACAGTAGCAGTGGGTGAGGATGAGCTCGGGCTGGAAGATTTCGGGGAGGATCAAATTTTCCCTTGGGAGCATAGGATTTGTTCCTAATATTGATGATCATGACATCTTCTGGCTCTGCGAAATCTAGGACAACAATGGTAGTTTCATGTCTTTTACCAAATATCTTATCTCTGACACTCCTCCTTACCTCACACGTGGCTTCCTCATGGTGTTCCTAACAAAAGTTACACCAACTTTGAGGCAAGATAGCTTTAGGCTGAAAATTATTCTCAATTGGATTCCTAAAAGCAGGTGTTGAAGAGGATGAAGCTCCAGGGGTGAGAGGGGAGACAACTCCTTTCCACTCATATGCTATCATGTGGTTGTTCATATCTTGTACTAGCTATAAAAGGGTGGACATGTCTGTCTATCTAAATGATTCTCCCTGGGGAAGACCTGTTCTTTCAAGCCGTTCTTCATACTCTGAACAAGTATGCAGAGTGGAACTGAGATTATCAGTGGCTTTTTCCTCAAGCCTATGATGGTAGGGGGAAGGTAATGCATTGTAGTAATGCATGAAAGCGGCTTGGTTCTGAGGTCGAATGAGTTCAGGGATCTGCTTGTATAGCTTAGTGAAATGCAAGTTGAAAGACTTGATGGTCTCGCCATCCTTATAGGTGACGTTATTATATTCCTGTAACTTCTCGGCGGGGCTTTTAGATTGCCCTTAAGTGGATATGAACCAATAGATTAACTCCTCCCAAGTTGACAGAATCTTAGGAGGAAGGTCAAAGAAATCGGTCACAGCCTTTCCTTCCAAGGAGTTGATGAATAATCACATGCAAGTATCATTGTCATTGGCTACTATGTTATGACAAGCATTAGAATATGCCACCAGGTGTTCATTTGTAGTGACAGTGTTATTTTTTGAGAACTTAGGAAGATGCTCCTTGAACTTACGAAGTGGACGAGTAGCAGGTGCTAAGTTAAGAGGAGAAGACACATGCCACGGTGTGGTTGTGGCATCTTCTTCAAACTGAAAAAGCCCATACTTTTTAATAACCTTGGCGGGATTTGTGGTAGTTTGGACAGGGATATGGTGGCTATATAAGCTAGCAATCACTGACAAAGATGAAGATTGAGAAGAGGAAGCACTTCCCGTGCCACCAGATCCACCACTAGATGCCATATTGTGGATGATAGATGAGGGAAAGAAAGACGAACTGGATGAATCATACAAGGTTCTCCTTAGAGCACATTTTTGGGTAGATAACACAACGTTCCTTCTTCATATTTCAGCAATAGGATTAATTTCAGGTGATAAACCTCTTCTTCTTCTAGAAGCACGAGACTTTAAGGACATGAAAGAAAATCCAAAACTGAAGAAACAAGAAGGTTACTATTTATTTCTAGGCTGTCTACGTCTAGCTTCCCAACGTTCTTGGGCAAAAATATCTCGTTCAATGGCTGCCCAAGAACGATTAAGCTCAGCACGAGTATTGGTAGTGTCTAAAATAGTGTTAAGCAGATTCAAAGCAATGATGGTCTGATCTTGAAGACTAGGCTCAATATTGGGCTGCCTTGTAACAGGTACAATCATTATGGAATAAAACAGTCAAAGATTCAATATCAGAAAAAATAGATGTATCGATGAAAATCAAGTATAAAAATTAACCAAAGAGATATTGAAGATTTCCTCAGTATGGTCGCCAAATAAATGTTGAGGAAAAGATATGAAATGATCTTACTCAAGCATTTTCGGATTCTGCTTGGCTACGGAAAAATAGACGGGAATGTCACCCTATGTTTATAGCCATCAAAAATAAAATCCTAACTCACAAGTATTGATTACAAATGCTTAGGCTAGTCTTTTTTACAATTAAAAGCTTGCTAGAAAATTCATATAAATACGATTTTCTGAATACAATAGTTGCTGAAATAAATGTAGAGACAGAAGTAAAGACACCAAGATGATAATCAAGATAGATGAGACATAAAACAATCCTTTATTTCATTCCAATTCACCAAAGAGTCATTCCTTTTACAAAATTTCATGCAGAAATTTCGGAACAAAGTCAAATTTAGACATCCTCGATGGAACATACAAAAGGACCTCTGACAAAAAAAATAAAAAAAAATGAACTCTAATAGTTGGATCAACTTGCCACAGATTCCTGCCCACTCGACTTTGCACAATAGCCTTTGTCAGTCATGAAAACTAATTCACAAATAGATAAGTCTACATTGACTTTCAAAGATAGATCAACACCTCTGAAAAACAAGTGTCTGAGTGATGTAATTTGACCTTGAATCTTGTTGTCTACAATAAGACCCTGCTGTCATAAAAAAGAATTAGGGTTGTGATAAATTAAGGAGTGAATGAAAACTGAACTATCTCAGCATAAACTCAAAGAGCAAACCTTAGTATGCTTCTCCTTCTATCCTCCTCTTGTTCCTCCCTTTCCTTTTGCCTTTAAGCAAATTAGAATTGGTTGAAGTAGTTGAACTACCTCATTAGTTAATTTAACTAAAGACTCAACCAACTTTTTAGTTAGGGGGAAAAGTAATAATCATAATAAGGGTTACAAATAAATAATAACTAGTTGGTGAGTCCCCTTGTGACTCCCTTTAGCTTCTTAACAATCATAACATAACTAGTTAATTAAGCAAAGCACCCCTCCTTGTGACTCTCATCATCACATTAACATTTAACAATTTAGCTTATTGATATTTGAAATTATTTTCAAAAAATATATTACTCATATATCCAAAAAAAACATGTTGTCCAAAACTTCTGAAGTCAATTGTCATCCACAATAAATAACATAAAAACTCAAAAACCATATTTCCCATTCTCGGACACAATCTTTCCTTGATTGCTGCTGTCACCCTTCGATTTTTCTGAATTTTCCTTTGGCTACACTGAGCCTTTAGGTTTAATCTCGATGATCACGGGAGAACAATCATCCCTCAAATGCATCTGAGAAGACGCAGATTTATCAGAGCCATTGGAGGGTGAGGAAGGGGCAACAATGGTTTTTCCTTTGTCAAGGGCATGGTGGGCCTCGATTTTCAACCTTTTGCTAGCATGAGAGGACTGAACTGGTGATTGGACATGTGAAGCTTAGGCAATTTGGTTAACAGGAGGGGGAGTAGGTAAGGACAAATTGGGCCAGCCACGATGTTGGGAAACTGTCAAGTGGACA
Source organism: Picea engelmannii (assembly GCA_009831015.1). NCBI lineage: Eukaryota > Viridiplantae > Streptophyta > Pinopsida > Pinales > Pinaceae > Picea > Picea engelmannii. Next base: position 62,683 of record ML809518.1, on the reverse strand, counting down.
ATCTCTTGCCATCCGTCATTTTCGGGAACATCGGGTTGTAATGAGACATGAGGGGGAACAAGAATACTAGGGGCTTGTGGAGCTTGGAAAGGAGGCCTTTCAGGCCTAGGTTGGACCACTCCTTGCCCAATCCAATTGAAAAATCTGGCCTGAAACAACTGGCCTAACTCTTGTGAGTCGTTGTCAAAGTGTATGGAGAATCTTGGCCTTCTTGGGCCTTTGTCCCAATTACCTCTACCTCGGTTGCCTTTGCCATGGCTACCTCGACTGAAAAATCTCATTCCTGCATGCATGATTGATTAGAAAATAGTCTTTTTAACAACCACACATGACAACTCTTTAAAAATATGAAATAGATTTTGTCTCAACAACATATTAGACTCATGCAATCCAATCCATACAAATTGTTTAACTGTTGTCAATGAGCAGGGGGTGAACAAAGGTTCTGGGATATGCGAGGGATTTGTATTGAGCGAAAAATGATAAAATGAGGGGGAAAGAAACATGGTTACTGATCAAAGACCACAACAATCAACTATAACGCAAATTGAAGAAAATACCACTGTAATCCTACCAAGAAATTGTGACTTCAAACTGCTTCAATACATAATTCCGCTTGACTGTAATTAAATTTTAGAACAGGGAGTGAAAAATGAATGTGGGAAGGCGAGGGGGGTGTAATTAATGGAAAGCGAGATAATAGTAGGGAAAGAGAGCAGATATTGGTCATAAAATTAATTAAGTAATCCATACAATCATTCTGAATCAATGTAAAATATCAACACCAACCAAAATGATCACTGTGCCAAAAGAACAACTACTATGTAAAATTTAAACAATTTTGTGCATTAACTTGCTCACTGTTCGTAGTCAATATGTAACACAGTGTCACCAAAACAAGACAATATGCATTCCACAACAACCTGTAGAGGAGCTCTGCTCTTCTCATTTATCCATTTAACATTTTAAAACAATTTCCAAATGAATACACAGTCAATTATTTCCACTCTGTTCAACGCCAACTCATCAACCACTGCCAATTATTTCAATCATCAAATACAGACACAACAATCGTGCCCGATCTCGTCCTCTATTTCATTTAATAATTAGATTGTAACGAAACTATACTATCACAAATCCCGTGCCTATCTTTGCTAGGAACATGATATTCATCAATACACATAACGAGCAGTCACATACATCCATATATATTTTAAATGCAAAGAACTTGACTTGTCATTTAAACTCACATGCAACCATCACCATTTAACACATATTATGCTGTGGAACACACAGATATTCGACATAATGCTAGAGCACTTCTGTGACTGCACATGTCCAACTACTCTGAATCTAAACAACCATAATGTTGGGCTATCAATAAATATAGCGAGGTAGCAACACTAGCCTGATCTCATCCCATAAATTGATCAAATTGCAACAAAACCATTTTGTTTAAAAAACCCTACGTCCATCTCTAAGGGTGCAACCAATAATATCCATAGCATACACAATGGATGGCCATACCATAATCACCACAATTGCAATACACCCATGGCAATTAAAACAGACAGTCATAATAATCAACAACTCAACCTAACATGTTGTAGAAATGCCACACATACCCACGCATTACACACGAAGCAATGTTGTAACTTAATAAATTAAAAACAATGCTCGGTTATCAATTCAATAATTACAAGGACAACGATTGTGTATTCGATTTAAAAAATCATCCAATTAACCGTGCTGAGCTTATCCATTCAATTATAATAACAATTGCAGTGACTAGATACCAAAACCAACACCATTGTCACATAATCAACGGGGCGAGCCAGTAATCAACTCTGTCGACAATACACCACCAATCCATAACAACCAACAATATACTCGACAGGTCACAACGGTCCCCTCTATCAACACTCGGGCTTGAGAAATCAAGGGTTTGTATGTGGACCAACACAAGGAGAATAGAGACGACTCCTCTTATTGGTGAAAACATCCGAGACCAATGGTGCACACACAGGGTATACCATAATTTAATTTGCAGATAGGGTGACAATTCCCATGATAGGAGAGGCTATGAATAGAGGAGCAAGGCTCCATTTTGGCCTTGTAACAATACTTGGCACTCGCAGGGTATAACCCTCGTGGCTCTCCCAACCAATCAACTAACAACACTGAGATGAAACAGAGCCGAGAAGAAGCAATATAACCCACTACGCGACCATTAGCAGCATGAACAACCCAATAGCAAATTGAACAATGCGTAGTGACACAAGGTGCTTCCAACCCATTAAACCCCATAAATGCTAAAGACTGGGTATGGTGATACAAATGCGTGAAGACAACCAGTCACTCTAGAGAAAATGAAACCCTCCATTTAAACTAGCAAGGATGACAGAGAGCCTTTATGGCTGCTAACACTCAAAACGACCAATAACACTGTGACTTTAAACATTGTTGCAGTGAAAAACACCAACGATTCATAAAAAAATATCACAAATTTACACAATTTCCATACTTAAGGAAAGCACAAACCCATATATCCGAGCCACTATCTATTTCATAACTAGAGAAATTTCATGGACGACAAAAAGACATACCTGTAACCAAGAGCACCTTAAAAATTTGAGTTGGCCGAGCGGTTCTTCTTCTGCTTGAAAGTCGGAGCCTAACCACAACAAACACAGTTGAACAATAGCCCGACGAGGGTGGCAGCTGGTGGAAAGAGTAAGGGCGACGTGCAATAAATGCACGTCGCCTCCACCCCCAGTCAATTAATTGCTTAGTACACGCCAACAAGCTTCCCATTAACTCATTCAATTATACCATATATCGAAACCATCACCCACTAATTGCCAATAACGCGACCCATATCACATTTATCCATTTCCAACTTATGCCATAACATAAATCAACCATGTTTCATATAAATCAAACAAATCACATAGCTATTAACTTGTTAGCTAGGATTATCAATGATCATTTCAATTTCGATGCATGTAGAGTAGTATATTAGCATAGTTTAATTCCTTCCTTTTGCATTTGTTTATATTGATTTTGCCTTTTTCCAACTACTCTTTATGTATTGTTACTAACATGTATGTTGTGCAGGTGTCAAAGTAACGGATCCAGGAACAGATAGCAATGGTAGCAATGGATAACATAGGTAATTGTAACATGTGATTAGAGCTTAGAACAAAACATAATATGCCTTACCCATCATTCACTTGTCACACATAACATGTGTTATTCATTTCCAATAAAAACTCAGATTTCTTCAATGATGTAAGCAGTGTCGAACAACATCATAACCATGAAATAAGAACTAGACTTGATCTTCAAATCTACAAGGGGGTCCCACCTACTAGTATTAATTATATTGTTAGCTTATAATAATAGGCTTTAGAAATACTTTGCGGGCAAAACCTCATTGCAATTTTAATCGTCAACAGGTGGGACCCCCTTGTAGACTAGAGGCGCAAGGATAGACATGTTACACTCATATATTTTTGTTGTTATGATGTTTCTCACACAATCCTATACAGTTTATGATGCAATTTTTTGGTTCATTCGATGTGATAAATGGGTGGTTGATGCATTTCGTTGCTGGTATTTACTTGCAATACAAAACAGTCCCATGGGTACAAGAATCATATTGTTACATGTGCTATGTTATGTGGTTATAACCTTGATTCCTAATTCATACATTGATTACTTATCTATATATGATTATGCGAAGGATAATAAATGGGAGCTTGATCAAAACAAAGAAAAAAACTATGAAAAGGTTCTAGAGCTATATCAAAAGGAAAGGAACTATGTATTAATCCTAAAGCCATGATAAAAGACTACATGTAAGCTTCAAATAAAGCTATGGCAAAAGGATTTTGTATAGACCTTTGTAACAATGGTGGACCTAGCTATTATATTATGTGTTTGGTTAAAGGACTATGCAATTTTTATTAAAAGTCGAATAGAGGCATATATATAGAAATGTTGATATTTGATTATCGTATGGAGTTATGGAAAGAGGTTAATGTGATATATCTTAGGTGGCACACTATGGAATAGATATGGTATTAGATCTTATGATGGATATGGCATTGGTTATGGTTTGATGTTAGTGGTGAATGTTATGTTAGTGGGATGGATCGTACATGGAAATTGAATGGGGCCAGGTGAGGAAGCATCGTGCATTTATTGTGCATCACTCCAAACCTCCCTATCGCCCGTCACCCTAGCATTGTTGCATTGTTGGTTGTGGAAGCTCTGTGTTTTTAGGTTTTTGAAGGGAAAGCTCAGCCAACTTGTCATTTAAGCGATTTTCTCACAGTTATGGCTCTTTTCTCTCCATCCATGATCGACTCTTTGTACTATGAATCAAATGGTGGCTCAAGAATGCATGGATTTTGTGTTTTCTTGAGTTTTTTTACTGTGTGTAAATATGGTGTTATGGCTCTCTGTGATGACTGTGAAATGTTGATGATTGCAAGCAGAGTAATGGGTATTATTGAATATAAAAGTTGTACATTGGTTATTTGCTCGGTGAGTGTTTTTTTTTTATGATGGTTCTCTGTGAAATAATGGTGACAATGGTGCAATGAAGCTCTGTGTTTTATGGTTGAAGGTTTTTTTTTACCACCGATTGTATTTCAATGACTGTCAACTCATTTCTCTCTCGATCATCGTCGTAATCTTTATCCAGTTGCAGAGCAATTGTCGACAGGTAGGGTGTTTCTTTTTGTTTGAACCTCGAGCTGTCATTGATGCCCGTTCCTTACTGTCTTTTTGCTAGAAGACTTCCAAAAGTCCAGTCTTAGTTGGCTTGAATGTTAATACAAGCATGTGTGGGTATCGAATTGATACGAGTTATATCTTGGCACTCTTTTACAAAGAGTGTTGTGTGTCCTCACTGTCAATTATTGTCATAGGCTATCAACCTCCTGGGTGTTGAAAAGATACATTATCTCTCTGTGTGTCGAGTACCCTCCATTGTTTAAGTTAAGCCTCGTTCCTCTATGCAAAGTGTTAGAGGCACTTGTGTGCAACTGGGTTGTTTAACTCGAATTGTCTTTTTCTGCATTCGGGCGTTCACTTACAATTCTGTCAAGAG
>ML809518.1:16180-36190 GCA_009831015.1 Picea engelmannii | reverse complement strand
CTGGATCACGTGTATGTACACGGGTTGAGCCAAAGCAGAGCGCGCACACCTCTGAGACTTTTCAAAAAATAAAAAGACTAGGGAGACTGACAGGATAGTGAAAACTGGTAGGAATATTGCAGGTCACTAGAGAGCCTTAAAATATTCAGTAAACTTGAATGAAACTCAAAAGGAAATCAAGAATCCAATAAAAAACCCAAAAACCTCCCTCTAAAACCCTAGAGAGACTCCCTAGTGGAGTTGCCAATTCTGTTAGCAGGAAAATCCCCCTATAACTATACCAGGGTTCTAAGTATAGACATAGCAATGACTCCTTTAAAAGACAATATAATTCCTACACTCCGTCAAACATTCCACACAGATGAACATAAAATGATAGAAGAGTAAGTCAGAAGCAGTACCTTTGATCCAAACGTTTGATGCTGACCTCCTCGAGCTTCGTTGCTTCCTTGGTTGTTGGTCTCCTCCCAAAGCTGGCCGACATCAACTCTTAGGAAAACAAGGCTACAAATATTCTATCTCTATTCATCAACTAGGGTTAGATATAACTCATTATGCATAAACTAAATAAAAGACATAAAGATATCATTTGGGACATGGAAAAAGATTATTTTATTCAATATTCAAAGATTGGAAATTACGACCATTGTAGGCCGATGCTCCGCGAACCTGGTTCGGGATCCTCTTAACAGTGCTCCAAGTGCACCTTCCAAATTCCTTCTCTCACAATCAATTGATCACTTCAAGGGAAGGGAAGCGATTGTATGGGAGAAAAGGGCTAGAGAGGGAATGTTGAGGCAATAACTCATAAAAGGATGCAGATACTTGGGCAAGGAAGGAAAGGGAATTGGGCAGAGTTTCATCGTTCTAATGCTTTATTGTGGAATGAGACCCCAAGACCTACTTTTATATGACAAAAGGATAGTTATTTGGTTTGGGGACGGGCTATAACAGGTGAAATGGTTGGGAAGCCTCCAATAATCCATTAATTCAACTGAATTCCTTGCAACTTTTTAATTTTTGAAACTTTTGGAGCTATACGTGGGATGTTTAGTGTGAAACTAGCATATGTACATGGGTTGTATAGCATGCAACAAGAATAAGTACGTGGGCAGTACTGTAGCAGGGCGCGTACATGATCCAAAAAATGTTTTTTTTAATATAGTTCCTCAACAGTGATTTGGCAAATTATGCAAGTAGTAGGGCCAATGCCATGTATGCATGAGTAGGGAATTTTAGGGCTATAACAAAAAGGTTAATTGATAAAAGAATGCCCTTATTTAGAGGTAGTCCAGGTACTTCATTGGGAAACATGTCCAAAATCTTGCAAGAATAGAAAAATAATAAGGTTTGGAACTTTTCCTTTTGTTGGTTTTGACACATGAAATACCTATAAAAAATACTTCTTTTTGAAGCACTTCTGCAACTATAAGGCTAAAATGTACCTTGTGGAAATCCATCATAGAACACCCTTTACTTTCCTTGGGTTTCCTTCCTTGTTAATGCAATCAAATGTTTTGTTGTGACAATCAAGCATGACACGATGTGACTTCAACAAATCTATCCTAATGAACCAATAGGAAAGATATTCAAATTTCCAAATGACGAGAGTGTATTCAACTTTAATGGGCATCTATTAACCAATTCACTTACTTTCCTCTCGGTTCTAATGGCTAACTAGACCAACCATATTGTTATGTTTATTCTACTTAAGAATACAAATTTCAACAAATTAGGAGTAACATAACCATGACTTTCCCCAATATTATTTACAAGTGAAATGGTTTTTTTTGCAATATTTCCTTTAATTTGAACCGTGAATGATAGGTGATTTTCTTAGCAATCTTCCAATGCAACATATATTTGGGGAATGGTATGTGTCACATAATTCACAGTGGTATACTCTTCAATGCTCTGGACAACATATTTTTGTCCCTTTGATGTGGATACTCCATGTAAGTATGCTCCTCTCCATAACCACAACACATAAGTGAAAATGTTGTTCTCTTTCCCAAGGACTCAATTGGATTTCTCTCAATTTGAGATGGATGACTTCACCAAAGAGAAACTAGACTTATCTTAAAGAAAAGAGGTTTGAAGTATTTATTCTTTATATCATGTTTTTCTCTTTTCTTATCTTCCAAGTCCTTAGAAAAATCTAGTATGTCTTTTGCTTGCTCTTCACAATATTTATCTTTCCACATTGCTTCTTCAAGTATTAGAAATTCCACAATCTAAATATGATATTTGTATGTAAGTTGTAATTTCTTAAGAAGCAATTTGTTTTCAACTCCTTGTCTTTTATATACTTAATGCACATACATTTGACTTTGCTTTAGCTTGTGCAATTCCTTCACTTTCCTTTGATAGTAATGATTGGAAAGGTACTTCCATTGATAATGTTTCTTGAACTGCTTCTGCACAATCTTTCTATCATTAATTTTTTTTATTTGTTGATGGTGTTCCCAAATAAAAGCATTTCTTGTCTAATTATAAAATAAAATGCTAGCCTTCATGTTTCTTAAGTGATCCTAGACTTGGAAATATTTTCTCACTTCCACTTACCATGACTTAGATTCTTGTCCAAACTTTATTTCACTATCCAAATTGGGAGGTTGTGCATTACAAAACTCTCCTTAGAGGGTGTCTGGATGGTTCTCCCAGGACTACATGAAGAAGATTTTAGATTGCTTAATAACTCCCAATATGCATATAACTCACTGACAAGATGGTCAACATGTATCTTCACATGAGTACCTTCTTAACTCATGGAAATATATGAGAATCCCTTTTTGACCTACTTGTGCTCCCATTAACATCATTGGAACTTTGTCTTTTCTATAACTGCCTTTGTATTTGCCAATATTTGGAGCATTTAGGCACTAATTTGGTTATACCCCTCTCGATCTTCAATCAAATTTTCATTGTGCTCTTTGAAGCTCTAGGCTTCAACTCATAGGGTCCTCATGGTTTCTATAATGTTTTAGGGTTCCTCTTGGTTTCTATGTCTATTGGAATCTATTTCAACATTCCCAATATTCATGTTTTCACCCATGATATTTTCATCTTGAATTTATTTTTGGGTTTGAAACACAACCTTTAATTTCCTCATTGTACCCTTGTTTTGTGACAATATGATCACCAACTTTCTTGAATTATGGACTAAATCCACAAAAGTTTCCACAAAAGAAAATTGTTAGAAATTATTAGAATGGAAATTCATCTAAAATTTAAGCCCAATCTAAATTTGTATGTTTAAGTTAGGACAAAGACAAACCCTTTTCTCATTTTTTGTCTTGTTGTCTTCTTATTAGTGTCCTCCCTATTGGAGTCTAATACTTTCTTTCCTAGTGTCCTCTTTCAAAGTCCAATTTTTTCTTGTGTCCACTTCTCATAGTCCACTTTCTTTTTCCATTGTCCTCCACTAATAAATGTAGCCATAGGTTCTTCTCGTGTCTTCCTTTATGGGTTTTCATGTCCTACATACCTCAAGGATTATCTTATTTTATCTTACTCATCATGAGATGTTTTTCCTAATCCATGAATCCGTGGACATCTTTATGCACTAAGGAAAACATGTCTCTGATGACCTTCATGGATTATGACCTCTAGGGACACTATGGTGGTCAAGGGAGAAACAATAAGGCAGGTTGGTGGAAATTCCCTTGTGGAACCCCAAGGGAAGTGTTTGGGTAGGATTGGGGCAACATCATCGAATTTGGTAGAGATTTTACTATATCATGTCCACTTTTTTGCTTCTTTTTGGACCTATTCTACTATTTGGTCCTTGGATTTTTTATGCTTAAAAAACCTTTGTGGATAAGTGTCCAATCTGATACTCAATAACTTGTCTTTGTCCCCTTTCAATAACCTAGCCCATTTTACATGTCATGTACATCTTATTGTTAGGAGTACTATACCTTATGAAATTGGAAAATCAAAGTGGGGCATGCATCCTTTGGCATCTCCACTTTCACTATCCACCATCATCTAATCGACTTCTCTCATCTGACATGTCTCATCTATACTATTTTTGGGTGTCTTGTCCCGTATGTAATTGGAAATCAAAGTGGGACATTCATCCTTTAATATCTCCACTTTCATTGTCCACCATCCATCTAATCAAATTATCCCATCTACTTGTCTTGTCTATACTATTGTTGGGTGTTTTGTCCCATATGCAATTAGAAATTAAAGTGGGACATGTACCATTTGAGATTTTATCTTTCACTATTTATCGCCCATTTGATGGACTTGTCCCATCCTGTGGTTCTTACAGTTCCAATGTCTTCATTTAACTAATTTTTTACTCCTTGGTTTTGTTTTTCTTGACATCATGTTGTGTTAGGACTTCCTTATCCAACGTTACATTAAGTTAATCTCATCTCAAGGTTTAGACATACTTTTATAGACAAACCCATCTCTTCACATAATAGGGTTTGTCAACTGACATATTTTTTCTAATTATCCATGGATTATCTATGTCCCTGACAACCCTATGAGTTTATGTCAAGGAATGGTTCTCGTTTGACTGTCATAGGGACTATCTTTTATGCATCACTAAATCCATGGTTTTTTTTCAACTAATAGATTTAGGTAGTAAGGAAATTTATGGAAAGTTTTCCTTGTCTTACCCAAATATGTTGTTGGTTTGACGCTTTGACCTCTGGATCAATGCCAATCTTGGATGCCTTGGGATTTGAAACCTAAACCTCTTTGAATATTATAGGTTTTCTTGATCCATCCTGTTATCACTCCAAGAGTCACTCACGGTTGTAGGTTGAGTAAGCTTGGTAACTTAATCAAATTTTCAATGAAATGTATAAAAATGGATCAGAAAATGAATAACTCATTCAATAACTCCCTCATTCAAGACACTTGAACATATCCAGACATGATAAGGCTCTTAAAAGGTATTGATCAGATGGTTTTTAAACTCAGATGGATGGAGAACACTCACTATACCAACAAGATCATGTATATTAAAAATATAGATGAAAGACTGAGTATAACAAGGAAGAATACTTATAATCCTAGTTCACCAATGTAAAGACAAGATGACAATTATCAATCATTGAGTAAACAAAGAAATGAACATGACATTCAATCATAAGTACATGGAAACATGTATGAACAGAGGTCTGAACAATAAAAGTGAAAGAAGCTTATGATTCCACTATATATATCAAAGTCTTGTACAAAAAGAGTATCTTAAAGTCTCCAAGTTTGAACCCTTTACAATGTAGCTTCAATGGGCTTAAATAGATTTACAACTTTAACCGAGATCCCCTAAGTATGGATCCAACATCTACATAATTTCTTGATCTAATCTATTACAAAATCATAGGATCTAGATCCTATTTTCATGGAATCAAATCTTCATCCTAACTAAGTCTTCGACAACTCCATATGCTTGTTGGAGGATGACAATCATATTCTAGAGTATTCAATAAAAGTTGGACTTCTAGTCACCTTCTTCTTTGACCAAGAAGGAATTCAAATGTGACTTGACCTCTTACTCGTTTAAGATCAACCGATTTGTAGCGCGATACATGAAAAATAGATGACAAGCACTGCAAACTTCTGTAGGAAACTGTTTTAGCCAAAATACTTGAAAATTCACTTGAACCTTGACTTGAAGGCCAAGAGCTTAGTTGATATTGAACCCATAACATTGTATTTTACTGATATTAATGGTATTACTCAGACTTCATACCATTATATTTGCATTTACACCTCCCTCTCACAATGTAGCCTTCATATACATCCATAAGACTTCAAGTTTATAAAACAAGTATAAGAACTTGTGAGAATGTAATGCATATAACTTTGCCAATATACCACTGATAAAAGAGGTCCGATAACCCGTGTCTTCAAGTGAATCTTATCATACCCTTAAGTAAAGAACCAAAACAAGGTATGATCAAATATTAATGATGAAGCTCTTGTAAGTTGCACTGATAGCCTGCCCATTGTGTAGCCCTGTCCTTGCAAGTGTTTTGATGTAATATTCAAACTCCCACATACCTGTCTTATGTTCTTGAGAACCAAAACTGAGAGTTATATGTATATAGGCAAAAATAAATATATAACCTCTATTCAATAACCTTTCAACCAAAATATGAACAATGTATAGATGGAATATGACATGTTCATCGTAAGCAAGCAAAATTTAATCACAAAATTGGTAAGACACCCCTGTCCATCAATCATCTTGTTTGGAGGAATTTGGTGAAGTTGTTTCTTCTAGAAAAATAGCCAAGTTCTTCTTACTCAACATAGTCTTTTCCAAATAGATATTCTCAGTCAATTTTCTATTAGCTTCCCTTAAACTAATGTTTTGTTTATACATATTGACCAACTGAGTTCTTTGTATACCTTTCCTTTTGATACTTTTCCTCAACTTAGTGCATTCATCAACTAGCTCTCCCATCTGAGTGGCAAGGTGGCTGCTCAGGGTAGTGTTATTTTTCTTCAGAACTTGATTCTTTTCCTTGAGGATCTTGATTTTTGTCAAAGCTTCTACTAGCTTTTCCTCCTTCTTCTTTGATGAAATGGTTTCAGGGGATAAATGTAAAGGCTTATAAGGTGACTCACTTAGTTGAACAATGGATTCTAGGGCCTCCTTCTCAAGAGGGTATACCTTTAACTTATGCAAATCAATTCTGGGCTTTACAAGTTCCATCTCTTGCTGAGACTGTTCTTCAAATGCAAGTTTGTTTCTTAAAAACCTCCTGAGGGCAGGTGAAACTATTTTGAATTCAATGATTTGGAGGTCAACATCCACTTCCATGGCTGAAGGTTCAATAGGGGTATCTAACTGCTCTTCACAAACCATTTGTTTCTGAGTGTCCTCTATCAACTCAAGCTTCCCACGAGAAGATCTCCTCAATATTGGTGGTACAATTTTAACTTGAACACTATGAACATCTTTATCAGTTTCTATTGGAGGGAGTTCAACAGGGAGTTCTATTTCTTCTTCAGTAACAACTTCTTTACCTTTTCCTTTATTTCTCTTAGAATCTCTAACAGGTGGAGGATTCTAAGATACAAGATCTTGGGAAGAATGTGGTGCTTTTGGTGGGGAGTCAAAGGAAGGCATGGACATCTTCTTTCTACGAGTCTTAGGTTTTGAAAAGGAAGCAAGCATGTCAATTTGGTAGTTGGAAACAAACAAGAAAGTAGGCCAGAATTTGCATTCTTTCTTCAACTGTTCAATGACTATCAACTTGATTAGGGCATGGTGGAAAATGGCCTTCTCTAGTTTATCAGGTTTCTTCTGAGCTAGAAATATCATCCTTTGAAGACTCATAAAGAGAAAGTATGGTAAATCAATTTCTCTTTTCCCAGTAAAATGCAGAAGTAACTTAAAATGATATTGTAAAACCTTGTTGTATCTCCCTTAACAAGTGAAATACCTTTGTATGATGAGAAGAATCTTGTCATAGGCTTCCAAAATCCATTGCCTGTGTATCCATTTGACTAAATTGGCTCCCTTATGCCCAGGTTTCAACATATCCTGACACCAACCTTTTTTTCCAACTTCCTAGCTTTGAACCACTGCTCACCAGTCATGGGTATCTCTGTCACCTTTGTTATTAGGTCCACTGTCAAATTAATCTCCATAGGACCAACTTGGGTCTTCCCCTCCCTGTAATTAAGTCACGACTAACCTCCAAATGGTGGCTATCCAACTTTTGGAAAATCCTCAGACACCCAAAACGCTTGAATGCATCCAAGTGATCAGGATTTTTCTCGATCAAACTAATGCCTGTGGGTTAAAATATGTGGAGAGACCCCGACCTCTTCCTAGGTGTATCAACTTTAGGATCCATCTGTAGAGGATCTATTTCTTGTAACACTTATGAAGACAAAGAATTAGTTTACATGATCAAATATAAAGATGAGTGCTTCACATGCAAAATCTTTCTAAGCAAATGCAAAATAGATAATTGGTTGAGTGATATAGGGGGAACTTTAAACTGATTCTGAAGTGTTATGATCCTTCAAATCATTCACTGAAGTGATATCAACGAGTTCATGAATACAAATGATGAAACAGAGCTTTGCACAAAAGTTTGGAGCGCGCCGAGTGTTAAAATGATGATGTGCGCTAACAACTCGGGAATTTGTAGCGTCGAGTGTGTAAAACGAGCGCCAAATACTGCAAACTCGTACTGGATGAGTACTTGAGATCTTTTGAGCTCAAAAAAAAATCAGTTTAACAATTATGGCTAATCATGACTAGAAAAGACTTGTAGGATCACATGTTATACATGAAAATCTCATGACTCAAACTTTTCAAATGGATTTAGACACATCTTGACTTAGGCTAAAAATATTTATAACCTCATAGTCATTAGGAGAATGACTATCCTTGACTGAATAAGACCAAATGATAGACCCACTTGACAAGTTATTAAAGCCAAAGAAAAACCTTACCTATCACCTAAGACTCAAAAAATTTAAAATTTATTTGGGAGATAACATCTTCCTCCTATTGGGGATGGAATCCTCCATATGAGGTTCCAATAACAAATGACCAACTTGCCTTTCCTGTAAAAAAATTGAAACTGAACTTTTAATCTAGTGTTCCATTGGGCATGGAGTTATTTCTATAACAAAACCAAAACAAAACAATGAAATGATATTTACAAGTGGAAAAAAGCTTTAGAAGCCTTAGTGAAAATAGATTTTGAGAAAACGCCCATTGACTGGGCCACCAAATACCTCATCACCTTCCAGGTTCTGTAAGAGGAAATTATTGTTCTGTAGCACTTGAGAGATGATGAAAGGACCAGTCCATAAGGTGTCAAATTTCCCATGCTTCCCCTTATCCTGTCTGCAAGCATCCCACTTCAAAACAAAATCCCCTGTTTGGAAAATATATTCTTTAGCCTTCTTGTCAAAGCTATCTTTAATATTCTTCTGATGTAACTCTGTCTTCTCAAGTAACTTCTCCCTTACCTGATGAAGTTCAATAAGATGAAGAATCCTTCTAACCAAATCATTTGGTTCCCCTTCTACTTCTTGAAAAAACTTTGCAACAGGTAATGCAAGTTGGATAGGGAAAATGGCTTCAGTGCCATACACTAACTTGAATGGAGAAGCACCGATGGAATTTTTATTTGTCACTCTATCAGCTGAGAGTACAAATTTTAACTTAGAATCCCAACTCTTTTGATTTTCTTCAAGCAACTTTCTAATAATCCTCACTAGGCTTTTGTTTGATGATTTACCAAGGCCATTGCCTTGAGGATAGTAGGGAGTTGAGTGAATAAGTTGAATACCCATGTCACCACATAACTTCACCAAAGCATCAACTTTAAAAGCAATTGCATTATCAGTGACAAGTCTCTTGGGGCTGCCAAATCTAGCAAAAATATGATCATTCAAAAAGTTTATGATTAGAGAATGAGTAGCATTTCTGGTAGGAATAGCCTTAATTAATTTTGTAAAGAAATTAGTTGCTACCAAAATCCACCTATGTTGGCCACTTGAAGATGGATGTAACTCTCCAATGAAGTCCAACCCCCATTGTTGGAAAGGTCCAGTGACTGCAATAGGCTTCAATGGGAGATATTTTAGCTATTGTTTTCCAGTGAACCTTTGGCACTTGTCACATATATTTACATAAGAGCAAACATCAGAAAATAAACATGGCCAATAGTAACCAACCCTCAAAATCTTATGGGCTGTGGTTTTCCAATAGTGATGGCCACCACAATTGCTGCTATGAAATTGATGCAACCTGAATTGATTCTTCCTTATTAAGGCATCTAAACAACATCCCAGAAAGGTCTTTCCAATATAGCATATTTTCATTGATACAAAAATTGATTGCCTTGAGTTTTAGTGCTCTCACCTGTGTTTGATTCTTCTATGGAGGGGCTGCAAGATTATGCAAAAAATATACTATACCATTGTACCATTCACAAGAAGACAAATGGAATGAAACTGGTTGGTCATCACTGTACCTTTCAACCGAGATTTCAGATTGTGCATCCTTTGCATTTATGCTAATGAACTTAATACTTAGTAACTCACAATTCTCTTCAACAAGAAGTTTTTCCAAACTCCGACCCTTTATCAATTTGGTTGGCTTAATATCAATGTCAAACTCAATGAGTTTGGCAATCCACTTGGCTCTTTTTCCATCTATATCTAGTTGTATAAGTACATCTCTGACTGAACTAGATGGTACATAAGCTATAATTTTTTCATGCAAGATATAGATTCTAAAAGCCTTAAGTGACTTGATTAAATCATAAGCTTGTTTTTCAATGGGATCATACTTTACCTCAACATCTATTAATGTCTTGCTAAAGAATGCTACTGGATGTTCCCGCCCTTGATCATTTCTCTGAAGTAACAATGTTGCAATTGTGTCATTAGATGCAAATGAAAAGATGTAGAAATCTTTACAATAGTCTGGGTTGATCAAAGTAGGAGCTGACATAATAGCTTTCGTAATAGCTTCAAAAGAATCCCTTGCTGCATCATTCCATTTAACTTCTGAATCCTTCCTTAGCATACCAATGATGTGTTTAATCAATTTTGCTAAACTAGGAATAAATCTCCTAATGAATTTAATTTTTCCAAGAAACGATTGAATGTCTTTCTTAGATCTAGGGATAGATACCTTCTGAATAGATTCTACTCTGGCAGGTCAATCTTTACTCCTTCAACAGTCACTATGTGCCCCAGAAGCTTACCTTCTTTCAATGCAAACTGAGACTTATTTGGATTGAGTGAAAGCACATACCTTCTGTACTTCAAGAACGTCTTCCTCAAATGCTGCAAATGCTCTTTATGGCTGTGTGAAAACACTGTTAGATCATCCAAATATATCAAAACTAACTTATCTTTCTCACCTACAAAGGCAATGTCCATGGCCCTCTAAAAGGTGGCCCTATCACTCATAATCCCAAAGGGCATCTTGGCATACATAAAAGTACCCCAAGGAGTTGTGAAGGCTGTCTTTTTCTATCATCTGCATGTACTGAGATTTGATTGTAGCCTGAAAAACCATCAATAAAAGACATGACACTATCCCCAGACACTCTTTGCAAGATATGATCCATCTTTGGCAAAGGGTAGTTATCTTTCTTGGAACACTTGTTCAATTCCTGAAGTAAACACACAGCCTAATTTCCCCATTCTTCTTCCTAACAAGAACCAAATGACCAACCCACTCAGAATATCTCAGTGGAATGATAATTTGGGCATTCAATAACTTTTTAATTTCTTTTTCCATTATTGGTAGAAGAAGAGGGCTAATAGATCTTAGTTTTTTCTTGAATGGAGTGGCTTCTTTCTTCAAAGGGATTCTATGCTCAATCACTTGAGTTTCATAGGTTTTTAAATCACTCTACTCCCATGCAAAAATGTCTGAAAACTCTTTCATCAGGCTGCTATAATCAGAGCTTTGTTATGTAGTTAATTGTGTGGACATATTTATGGTTTTTGGGCACTGTTCATCTCCTAAATTGTACTTAAAACAACATGGTCTTCTTCTTTCAAATTAGGCTTCAAAGGCACATCATTTTGGTCAAAATGTTTCTCAAGTGGTACTAATCCTCTTGGGATTTGATTATTAGGAATTTGAATAATATCATGGCATCCAATTTTGTTTTTTAATCTAGGATTTTTGACCTTTTCATCAATCTCATTTTATTGATCTATCTGGAGAGCAGAAAATTCATCTATAACTTCCAAGAATCTAACCAATTCCTCATCATCTTCAAACACTTTCCAAAAATTTACATTGTCTGGCAAGGAAGGTCTATATTCACTTGAATTTCATAGCTAGGCTTTGCTGGCAATGGTGGATTAAAGGTACTAGATGAAACAACTAATGAATCAACAAGTTGATTGATGGCTCTAGGAATATATGAAATATTGAATGCTAGAAACGAATCAATGAGATTCCATACCTCATCTCTATATGCCTTAAGCCTGACATGTTTGGCTTGAAAAGTGTTCTTAATTTGTTGAACTATCATATCATCATCTCCATATACCTTCAGCCCCTGAATATTTACGTCCTTAGCATCATTTAAGACCAAGACTAAAGATTCATATTCTTCTATGTTATTTGTCACCTTAAAATCCAACTTGAAATACAAATGAATTGTTTCTTTGGAAGGTGAAACAAAAACAACACTCAGTCCCGCAGATTCTCTTGAACATGCACCATCAAAGAACATACTCCATATAGGAGTGCTTTCCACTTCTGAATATTGGCAATTAGGCTTTCTGAGCTGCAAAGAGGATGTCTGAGAATCATCAATATGAAGTATGCAAGATCCCAAACCTATATCAACTAAGTATATTGGATGATTAGTAGGCTCCTTCTCATCACTGATAATATAGGCTAATTGTGCTTCCCTATACAATCTCCTTTGTTCCCCTCCAAAGACTGGGACAATTGCATAAGAAAATTCATTTTGCAAGGTGCCTCCTAGCCTTTTTATCCATGCTCTAGATAAGAGCATACCAAATTTTGGTGGCACATCAACTACCACAATTTCCATTACCATGCTCCTCATAGGTAACTGAGATAAGGAAATTGCTAGATCTTTAATCAAGCCAAGGCACTTAACATTCCTAGAGTGAAATGAGAATAAATCATGATAATATTTGGTAATTTCTAAAACTAACTCATCCATGACTGCTTTTGGCATGAGGTTATGAGAAGCTCCTGTGTCTAAAATGCAATTATGCAAAATTTTATCATGGATATTTAAGGAGAAATAAAAAGGTGGAGAGGTTTCTTCATGGTCTTCAACCATTGGGCTAAGGACAATAGTGGGCTTATCATCTTGGATGTTTACAACATTAGCAACAACTAGCATGGATTTAGGCTTAAGGGCTTTGATGATGGTTTGTTTGAAGGTATCATTCTTCATTAATTCCATGAGTGGTATAGGAATTTTAACCTTCTGAATTTCTGATTCAAATCTAAATGAAAAAGGGACTTTGTCAGGGTTTCTTACCTCATGCAGAGGAGCTTTAAGAAGTACTTGATCCTTTGTTTGAGCCTGATATTTTCTTGGTTGCTGTTTTGTAGGGGCAACAAATTTTTGGGGAGGAGCTTGCTGATCTTGCTTACTATTATTTTGTTTAGATCTCAAATTGTACCTATTTTGATCATCATCTTGAAAAACAGATCCATCATTTGAGTCCTGATTATCCCACTGACTAATCAAAGCTTCTTCATAAGCAGTCCGTGTCAAGAAATATGCATCACCTTTATCTCTCAAACAATGAATCTCGTCATCTTCTTCTGGTTGATCTTCCTCCATTACCGTGTTCTTAAAAGGGGCTTTAATATTCTGATCCTCATTAACATTTATATTCCTTTGTAAAATCTGATGTTGCTCATTATTTATTCTATAAGGATTTGGATTTCGAGGAAGCATTAGGATATCTACCTTTTCCAGGATGCTTGTTTTCAATATTCATCTTGGACAATTCATAATTCAAAGATTCTATCATCTTAACCATCTTTTCAATATTGGGATCAACACTTGATGATGAGGCTTCTCCTTTTTGTTTCCTTCTATCTTCTCTACCTTTCAACTTTTATGCAACAAGGATGTTAGATTCCACTTCAAGTGTTGCATCCTGCATATCAACCAATGTAACAGATCTCTTTTCTCTTAACAACAAAAAAAATTCAGAATCAAAGGCATTAACATATGTGATTATTGTAGAGGTAGCAATAGGCTTGATTTCAACTGGGATCTTGCTATACATCCGGTTAAATTTTTTGGTAAAGTCTGACACTGATTCACCACTTTACCTTCTCAAGTTCCCAACCTCTGTAATGTAGTAAATAAAATCCTTCTTATCCCCCCATTGTTTTAAGAAAGTGTCATCTAAAACTTCAATACCTGTTATGGGTCCTGGTGTTAATTCTCTAAACCATCTCCCTGCCTCTCCATCTAAACGTTGGACAAACACTCTCATCCATACATCCTCCTATGTGATATTTAAGTTATCGGCATAACTATAAAATAATTCAAGATGATCTTCAGCTGTAACCTCTTCTGTCTCTGAAAATTTAGGCATGTAATTTTGATAGTCTCCAGTAGGCATTGCATTCAAAGGATTAGGCGATACTAATGGTGCATATCTAGCAGCTATGATTCTTTCCATCTTAGTAAGATTTTGAGGTACTGCTTCCATGGTAGGGGTAGATGTAGATGTACTAGAAGTTTGAATAACTAGGGACTGATATGGGGATGATACAGAGGATGAAGTTGAGTCAATGAGAGAAAAATACATTTCTAGACTTGCAATGGAAGAAGGGAAATAAGAAGCTCTATAGAATTCAGACAATAACTTGGAAAGGTTTTCTTCTCCTTTTATAGACAATTCATGTAAGACAATCTCAACTGCAGGAAGATTTGTATGAATGTAAGCTAAATTTTGTTTAGTTTTAGACTGAGAAGATTCTATAGATGATGCATAAATGTCTTCTTCAACAAATGGTGAACTACCTTCTTGAGTAAGATCAAAAGATCCTTGAACTTTTGAAACTACTTTTTCAGTATCAATATTTGGGATTATAATTTCAAAAAGAGTTGGTTTTATTAATAAGGCTTTCAAGAGATACCTGAACTTGTATATCCGTTCTGTAATGCCTTTCTTTCTTTGATGATTCTTCCAGGATCAGATACTGGATCAGTTAGTGGCTGCTGAGGATTTTCTCGAGTATGTGCCTTCTTAGGATCCACAATGTACCAATGTAGTCACCAGATAGAATATTACAACCAAACTAATGCCCTGCCTTTGTCTATGATTAAAAGATGGGACTATGTTGTCTCCCAGGGAAGCTTGCTTCTCACTCCTTTCTCTGGCAACAAAGCCAATTTGTTATCACTCCAAGAGTCACTCAAGGTTGTAGGTATAGTAAGCTTGGTAACTTAATCAAATGTTCAATGAAATGTATAAAACTGGATTAGAAAATGAATAACTCATTCAATAAATCCCTCACTCAAGACACTTGAACATATCCATACAAGATAATTCTCTCAAAAGGTATTGATCAGATGGTTTTTAAACTCAGATGGATGGAGAACACTCACTATACCAACAAGATCATGTATATTAAAAATATAGATGAAAGACTGATTATAACAAGGAAGAATACTTGTAATACTAGTTTACCAATGTAAAGACAAGATGACAATTATCAATCATTGAGTAAAAAAATAAATTAACATGACATTCAATCATAAGTACAGGAAAATATGGATGAATAGAGGTATGAAAAATAATAGTGAAAGAAGCTTATGATTCCAATATATATATATCAAAGTCTTGTACAAAAAGGGTATCTTAAAGTCTCCAATTTCGAACCCTTTACACTGTAGCTTCAATGGGCTTAAATAGCCTTACAACTTTAACTGAGATCCCCTAAGTATGGAACAAATAGCTACATAATTGCTTGATATAATCTATTACAGAATCATAGGATCTAGATCCTATTTTCATGGAATCAAATATTCATCCTAACTAAGTCTTCGACAACTCAATATGCTTGCTGGAGGATGACAATCATCTTCTAGAGTCTTCAATAAGAACTGGACTTCAAGTGACCTTCTTCTTTGACCAAGAAGGAATTCAAATGTGACTTGACCTCTTACTCATTGAAGATCAACTGTTTTGTAGCGCGATACATGAAAAATAGCTGACAAGCACTGCAAACTTCTGTAGGAAACTGTTTTGGCCAAAATACTTGAAAATTCGCTTGAACCTTGACTTGAAGGCTAGGATATTAGTTGATCTTGAACCCATAACACTATATTTTAATGATATTAATGGTATTACTCATACTTCATACTATTATCTTTGCATTTACACCTCCCTCTCACAATGTAGCCTTCATATACATCCATAAGGCTTCAAGTTTATAAAACAAGTATACAAAATTGTGAGAATGTAATGCATATAACTTTGCCAATGTACCACTGATAAAGGAGGTTTGATAACCTGTGTCTTAAAGTGAATCTTATCATACCCTTAAGTAAAGAACCAAAACAGGGTATGAGCAAATATGAATGATGAAGCTCCTGTAATTTGCACTGATGGCCTGCACATTGTGTAGCCCTGTCCTTGCAAGTGTTCTGATGTAATATTCAAACTCCCACATACTTGTCTTATGTTCTTGAGAACCAAAACTGAGAGTTATATGTATATAGGAAAAAATAAATATATATCCTTTGTTCAATAACCTTTCAACCAGAATATGAACAACGTATAGATGGAATATGACATGTTCATCGTAAGCAAGAAAAAATTAATCACAAAATTGGTAAGACACCCCTGTCCATCAATCATCTTGTTTGGAGGAACTTGGTGAAGTTGTTTCTTCCAGAAAAATAGCCAAGTTCTTCTTACTCAACATAGTCTTTGCAAAATAGATATTCTTAGTCAATTTTCTATTAGCTGCCCTTAAACTAATATTTTGTTTATACATATTGACCAACTGAGTTCTTTGTATACCTTTCCTTCTGATACGTTTCCTCAACTTAGTGCATTCATCAACTAGCTCTCCAATATGAGTGGCAAGGTGGATGCTCAGGGTAGTGTTCTTTTGCTTTAGAACTTGATTCTTTTTCTTGAGGATCTTGATTTCTGCCTGAGCTGCTAGTAGCTTGTCCTCCTTCTTCTTTGATGAAAAGGTTTCAGGGGATGACTGTAAAGGCTTGGAAGGTGACTCACTTAGTTGAACAACAAATTCCAGAGCCTCCTTCTATTAGAGCAAGATTTGCCTCACCCTATGCAATCTTGCAGAGAGGGCCTTACTCCATTTCCCTACTCAGACTTACTTTCCCTGATTGATGAATCCAAAGACAAAAATAAATATTTTTCCACTTGTACGCACATTACAAGCTATACAACATGTGTATACGCTTGCTTCTCCATTACAACCCACGTACATCGGGATTTGTGTGAGAAAATCAAAATTTAATGTCGGGTTTCCATGCCATGACAGGAGATCTCTGATCCTTGGCCTTCCATACACTAGAAACGTTCCGACTCGGCCCTTCAGTTGTATTTTGAAGGATATAAAGAATCCAATTCTGAGCTATGGAAAGAAGAGAGAATTCAACTTTGAGGGCAAAGTTACTCTGGAGAAATTATTACTTCATTATTGAGTGTGAATCCCTTTGTCCTTTAAGTCCGAACACAATGTTCATACCCCAAGCTCTTCCCTTATTGATGGAGAACCTCTTTGTCTCCCTTATATGAGCTTGCCTTTGGTGGAGGATTGAAGTGGTGGAGGCCCAGTTGGAAGGAACTCGGTTTCTTGGTTCTAAACCGTGCCGATACGAAAGTCTGTAATGTTGTCGCTTCTGCTGATCATTTATTAATAGAAATACTCCTTTCTCGTCCAATTGATATATTGCAAATATATGTATTATGATCCCTGGGCATGTTTGTTTTGTATATTAATGGATTATGCTATCTAATGTGCTAACCTTTGTATTATCACTATGTACTTGCTCTACTTGTTTGTTTAGAACTTGTTGCATGTATAAAGCTTTGGGTCGAAGTGCTCAATGGTGGACATCATCAAACGTTTGGACGAGGTAGGCCTCTTTATTATCTAATTTGCACATTAGTTTATATAGAATATGTTGGAATTGAGTTGATTTCTGCAGTCATACCTGTCTTTACTGATTCACCCTAGCCATAGAGAGATTTTCCTTGTAACAGAACTGACGACTGTACTGGGAAGAATCTTCTTTCTTAGGGTTTGAAGTACTTTTCTCCTTAGATTGCTCTCATTTCTATTGTGGTTCTTGTCGTGTCATTGATTGAAAAATCCTATTCACTCTGGGTCTGAGTTTTCAACCTTTCTCCCTTGCATGGCCTTGTTTCAAAGCATATACATGCCTTTTTGCTTGACCATCGCACACATGCGCGGTTTGTCTCACTGCAAGCTGCGTATATATAAATTGTTTGCCCAAACAATCACGTACACCCTTTTTCCTTTCCTTTTTGCTTGGTCTGGTGTTTGTTGGGTGGGATTTGATGCTTGCTGAGCCTTCTTAGGTCTCTGTAGTGCCTCTTGAGTGCCCATGGGATGACAGGAAACCCTTTTTTTGTTGAATTTTTTGGCGAAGTTTTTCTCTTCATCTTTTCATTTTTATTGACCTTGTACATTTGGCTGGGTGTTTCGTTGCTTGATATCCTACTTGAGTTATCTCTCTTTTATACACAATAGGTCTATATATCAAGTTACTTTTCAGTCCATGCATTTTCAGTTTCGATATATTGAAAATACAAAAAAATGGGCATTTTTGTCTTTGAATCTCTATCATTAGCTTAGTGCATATAGTGAAAGATTGCTTTTTACTTCTGAATTGCATAGTTAAATTTGACAATTGCATCGTTTTTAGGAGCATATCATTCATCAAAAGTTAAAGTTAGGACTTTGCATTACTTTCATATTTACTTTTCTTGCAAAGTCATAACACCATTGGTTTCATCACCACATACCTTTTTGAGTGACCACGGCCATAAAATCAATGCTATAACTTAACATTTATTAGTAACGATTTTATTTTCTAGGGTGCACAAACTAGCCTAGGATTTAGTGCCTTGGAATAGGATTTTGTGAGGATTTAGTGCATTGGTATAGGATTTTGTGAGTAAACTTATCCACGATAATTAAATCAACATATGTGTTTGAGTCAGGGAGTGGAGAAATCCATTGTATAATTGGTAAGATCAGGAGGCTCCGCTCACATCGGAGTTAATCACGATGTCACGTGAAGTTGGTTGAAGGGATATCCCCCGAATAATCACCTAGCGTCAGAGATATTTCTATGGATTTATTCGTATTTGGGGATATTCCTAGTGCCCATACCTATGTGAGAGGTAGTGCTTTCAAGGTTTTAGGCTTCGTTGCCCTTCCCATACGGTGATCCATACCTACGACTGCTCGCCTGTGCATCGATTATACAATGGTTGATTAGTTTCTTGACTTAGGTATCTCATAGGTTACTTCCAGGGGTTATTTTGCAGGTACCCTGGGTCAGATAAGGGTCGGACAACACACAACCTTTATGGAGGATTACCTCTCCGGGGGGATCTGACCAACTGGTTCTTAAGCCCATGAGGGCCCTTATAACTAATTCTTTTACCTCCGGTCTTTAGCAGGGAGTCTCAGGTCCCTCTTGGATGAGACATACCTTCTTTAGGGAGGGAGGCCACTCAACCACTTTAGCCCATTTGTATGGATATTGGCCGTTTGACTTTTGGTGTGATTTTTGCTTACTAGTTGGCCTTAGGATATATTTTTTATCTTTAGAGTCTTAATTCATCATGGAGTCGGACCAACCACCCCGTCAGTCCCGTCACTTGTTACAGTTACCACTAGATTTTGTGTTCTTGCCTTCTAAAAGGCGCAGAGTCATTACATGTGGTACACACACATCCACCACTCAGACTTGTGATTCTACAAGGATGAGTACTGAACCTGGTCTTCAAAATTTTGGGAGCCCTTCAACTCCCATACCCACTATAGTTAATGGCACACCTTCGACTCCTGCAACCTCCATGGTTGTAGTATCGAAGGCACCTATCATTACTATAGCTTGGACTATAGTTAATGCTCATGCTACTGCCTTGAACCTAGCGGAACCTAGTTAATAGTCAACCTAGCGGACAAGCTTCGGCTCAAATTCCATCCTACAATCCTACCTCCCCGGCGTAGATTCCAACCAATACATTTGGCATGACGAATCCACCTCTATCCTCCAGTTTCCAACCTGGGGGAGGTCAGTTTCACACTTTGGGCAACCTCTAACCCAAATCTAATCCGGTCGGGGGAAATTTCTATAACCCTCAATACAACATTCCAGTCGGAATGATGCCCAACCAACCTTATATGAATCATCCCAGAGGAGGGACTTATAATGCCGGACAGGGCCATGGTGTTTACCAGAACCCTGGATGGCCTTTGAATCCACAAGCACAATCTTTCCT
>ML809517.1:128819-149826 GCA_009831015.1 Picea engelmannii | reverse complement strand
TCTTATACAAAATCATTGTTATTTTTCTTCAATGCCCCAAATTTAGTTAAATAATATAAATGGTATTTCTTTTCCCCCCATTGTCTAAGGAAAGCATTTTCTAAGGCTTCATAAGAATCAATAGAATTGGGAGGTAATCCCCTAAACCAGAGTCTTACTTCTCCTTCAAATGTTTGTACTAAAAGCCTCATATATAAATCCTCATGTTCTACTCTAACCACATTATAAAATTCTTCAAAAAATACCAAATGTTCTGCAACTGTCACATCATTATCCCCATTGAATTTGGGTAAAATTTTAACATAATTACCAGGGAGTTCATTTAGATTAACAAGTAATACTAAAGGGGCATACCTAGTAGCTACTTTATTAAAAACTCTGGGAGGAGGAAGAGGTGGTGGGTTTTCCCGTAACCCCCTTGAGGGATATTTCCAACCATACTTGCTTTTGGAGATGAGATGTGAGATTCAAAATGTAGACTATAAAAAATATCTAAAGATTGATCAACTAAATTTTAAATAGCTTCAGGGAAATAGCGACGAATATTAGCAAGATAGTAATAAGGTGAAGAATACTTTGATGTAGGTGACTAAGGAACTTCAGGTAATATTTGTAAAGAAGTATTTTCTTCTTTGAACTGATCAAAATAAATGGGAGATATAACAGTAGAAGAGTCAAAATATGAAGAATAATCTTCTGCAAATTCAGGGATAGAAACCCTTGGTTCAGGAAGGCTAAACTTGGGCCCAGGATAAACAAGGTCGGATACTAGTGATTCCTCCTTAACCTCCAAATTATAAAATCCTTCTTCTGTATTAAAAGGTTTGTCTCCAAAAATAATCTCGTCTGAAGATTGAATTTTACCTTTCAAGTCATATAATTTAACCAAGGTAGGTTCAATCTCAAAATTTTCTGATTTTGTATGTGGAGTACTAATATGTGAATCAATGAAGGAAGTTTTCATTTCATAATTTTATGTTTTGGAAGAGCTAACAACACCAGTTATTGATTCATCAATACTAACTACTTCAAAAGTTTTAGTATGAATCTTGGATGGACCAACTTCAAATTCAAATGTTACTAGTTTAGGCTCAACAATACTAATGTTTATTTTAGAAGAAGTAATCTTAGATTGAATAGTCTTGGGCTGATAGACCTTAACCACTGATGCAAAAATTTGTCTTTGATACCCCTTAGACTTCAGGATCTTCTCTGGATCGAAGACAGGTGTAGTTTGTTTTTTGTCTGGATTCTTCCTGGCATTCTTTCTCCCAAATGCCAACTTTGAAACAATGAATTTGCTAGTAAAATAAATAGGTCCTTGAGAGTGTAGAGTCGTCAGGTGAATTAAAGAGCCTTTTGATGTTTGATTTATGTTCACCCTGCAAAATCATATCTAATTTTTTGTCGTACCTTAGGGAAAATATACTTTCAACTTCGATCCCCCCAACGACGCCAAAAATATGTTAGTCCTGAGATTTTTTCTAGTCTCACAAAACAATGTCATGCATCTTAATATAATGATAATTAATTTAATACTTCTTTTCTACCTTTGAATAAGAATGAAATTTCAATAATCTAATGATCAGAAATACATAGGTAATATTTATTTCTTTAAGTCTTTTATAAATGATCAAGAGATGGATAGAAGAATACACATAAAAAAAATTGAGATATAAAGTAAGGTATCTAACTTGGATAAGTCTTACTTTAATTCTCATAGAAGGAATATGAGATATGTATCTAAATTATGAAATTGATTAATGAATAATACACAAATATACAAATGTAGGTTATATTATGCTCTCAACAGAATAGAGGAAAATCTATACATGGATAAATGTTCAATAGATAGTCTGCAACAAAAATAATACTAAATTACAGCCATTCATAACTTAAACACAATAGTTTGAAAAAGATGAATTATGATAACATGAGCAACAATACATAGAAAGAACATAACTCAAAGAAATGAGAAGCAGAATCACATGTATTTATGCAGAAAATTGATATCCTTGTTTAAAAATATTCAATTACATATAAGGCCGAGAGGTCCTTCTTCCATTATTTAATTATTCTTTTATAGATACAAATCATGTAACCAAATTGGATACATTTCCCTAGTCATAAGTGAAAATTACAAAAAATAGACAAACTAAATCCCAAAACTTAAGGAACACATTTGGAATCCATGATCTTTCTCCATGTTGTTTTCCAGGTCATTGGAGTTGTGCAAACTGCTACCATTCTTGATTCGAAGTATATTTGCATGATGTCAATCTTATATAAGCTTTATCCATCTCGGTACATGCTTCATATATTGGAGTAGTTTGAAATAGATTTCTCAAATGCCATAATAAAAAGAAGTCATCATCTAGAAGATAAAAAATAGAAAAAATGGTTTGACCTTTTAATATCCAAGTAACTCCTTTGAATTTAGTAACATTTTCCCTTGCTGAGATCAATAATTATTGATATTATGGTAGGGAGAGAAATTTGTCTGTTTTACCATAATATTCAGGTAATCCCATTTCCACCATATTTTTAGAATGATCTTTGTACCATTGCACATTTCTTTGAAGGTGAACAAGTTTACTTTGAACTTGTTGAATTGAGTTCCTTTTAGTAAGAACCTTTTCAAAATCCATAATTGTACTTCTTCTATATTTAACTCCAATTTGGTTTAATTCCTCTTTGTCTTGGAGTTAAGAACTCAGATAATTTTATCACCAACTTGAGGCTTATCTCCTAATTCTTGTTTAGCTTTTAAAATGTCTTTTTCAACCTTTTTTACTAAGTTAACCTCTTCCTCCATTATTATAAAACATTTCCACATCTTATTCACATGTTCCATAATTTTATCCCAAATTATATGTCATGCTCCCATTAAATATGGTTTGTCAGAAAGCTTGTTCTTCAAAGTATCATACTCTTCCTGCAATTTTGCTTTTGATCCCTACATATTTTTGAGTTGCCTTTCCTTTTCTCCAATATGCTCCTTCAAAAGATAGATCTCAGTTTCATAAGTTGAAATTGTCCTTCTTGATTCATCTAGCTGGATTTCTTTAGCATTTAGATCAGTTAATGCCCTCGCTAATTCCTCTAAACTACCTGCAAATGTGCCATCTGAAGATGATTCGGGTATTCCTTGTTTGAGTACTTGTAATTGTTGTTGTAGATAACTTCAATCACTTTTTCAAGATAGCAATTTCATTATCTTTGTCACTTATCATCTTTTGAATAGGTTCTTCATTTGTAGCATCATCTCTTAATTTAACTAACTTTTTCTCTAAATCATCTATTCTCATCTACTTCACTCTTGAGCTTGTTTTCTCTTGTTTCAACTGTTGTTTAAGATGGTTATTCATTTTCTGAAATCTTTGTAAGCTAAGAGTAGTTTTCAAAATATCTCTATTAACCATATCCCTTGTCTAATTATGTAGACCCATTTTGTCTATTAAGGGAATTTCATCAAGATTTAGAGAAAAGTTAGTTTATTTATAATTGTTATGTCCTTGAATGCTTGGACCAAAATATTCTAATATTTCCAAATTCAACCTTCCTTTTTCAAAGTCAATTCTAGATAACAATCTAGTATCTGGAGAATCCTGATTCAACTTTTGTTTCCAAAGTTGTTTAATTTGTTCATTCCTTTTTTTCATATCATCCTATTTGGAAAATACACTTTGTGGCTTGACATCTGTAGACCCTTCTCCTGGTGGCATGAATATTGATGGAAGAGTGTTTATTGAGTAAACAAATTATTTATGAATCTTTGCCAATGTTCTCGTCTCAGTTTGAGCTTCTCCTTCTAGAACATCATCTATCATCACTTTAGTTCTATATTTCTTCTTGATTATCCTTTTTCTGTATTCAGATCATCTTGAAGTTCATTGTTATGACTCCTTTTCAATGAATTTTCTTATTGTAGAGGTGTTTCGATATTTACTTCTTGAGTTGATTGAGTCTCTCTTTGTGTCTATCCCTGAAGAAGATTTTGTATTTCCTCCCAAGCATCCAAATCTTTGATCTGTTCTAGATTAGGTTTGTTTTGATGCTTATATGTTGAAATATAAAGTTCCAACCTTATGCTATTAATAACCCCTAAAAGATCATATTGCCAATTTGTTCCGTGTTTAAGTCCCAATTCTCTTAACATTGTTTCTAGCACCTGCAATGTTGACCCGCTATACACAATGAAAGGTCCAACCTCCCTTTTGGGCTTAAAGTTAGTCTTTTTCTTCTGGGAATAAAATGAACCTCATCAACATTAAGGTTTTTCCTTATAAATTATAAAGCAAAAATTCTCATGGTCAAGAAACTTGGAAGTTTAAAAGGTTTGACCTCTGCACCATACAACCTTTTTTATGTATGTTCTTTGAAAAGGAACCTTGTTCTCTGAAGATTCATGCCTCAACTTTTTAATCTCTGGGAAAATTCTAGGGGGACTTTGCTCATGAAAAATAGTATAAACTGTAGACATGAATGAATTTACATAAACAAATAAACTCACATTTTGAGATTTCTTCAAACTAGGGGGGTCCAATGGATAACTAAGGAAAGCTCTCCAAATTCATTTTCAGTCTCTAAGTATAAACTATGAAAGTCATTCTTTCTTTGAAAAAGGAGCAGGTAAACCAAATACGGATGGAAAAAAAAAGCTCTATTTAAAGGAAAATCCTTAACATGTTCATGAATAGACTCTGAAATAAACTGTGCAATGTAAAATATGGCCATCATTCGTGTGGCAGGACGGAAAATTGCTCTTAGAAACCCTAAAATAATACTGTCAATGGTTTTATCAGAGTCATAACCCAATATTTAGCATATCATACAAATAATTTCATGTACATATGGTGTAAACATACTAGCTTTGTAGGTTTTTAGATCATGAGAAATACCCGTATTTTATTTCCTCAAAGTTTGAACGAAAGATTGGTGTTCTTGGACACTTAACTAATTAAAACTAACTTCTAGGGTTTCTTCATTAATAACTTGACCATCGTTTAATTCAGAAACCCTAAGCATTCAAGAAATAGACTCAACCGTGATATCAAATAATAAAGTTCCATTCTTGTTTACTAGGCTTCTCATGGATGCAACATATCTTTGAGCACACCAATGTACGATTTCTGGGAAATTATAAACTTGTGGAACTAGAAATTGAGCCAGGTTCGGATCTGAAATGTTAAACGAGTCATTCAATTGCGTATACCTAGTTTGGTCCAGATTATCCAACTCATATAAACTGGAAGAAACTTTAGGATAAAAAATATGGAAATCTCTAGCGTCTAGAAAGGTTTCTATGCTCAATAGGGTTTTTGGCTCGATTGAGACTGGTGATTTCGACATTTTGTTAATAGGAATATAGACAAAAAGACTTTTCGCTCCTACTCGGGAGGTTAACTGACGAAAACCCTTTGTTTTTTACGTGAGATTTTCGTTAGAAATTGTTATCGTCGAATATTCCCGTGCTCTTAACAGTGACAATCCACCAATGTGAGAATAAAAATAAAAAACCCTTTTTTGATCTTTTGTCTTATTTAAACCTAAATGTGATTAAGCAATCAAAACAAGATTATTTACATCAATTACTCTAAATGACAAACATAATTACTCACCTGACACTGACGATTTTAAAAAATGGTAAGTGGTTTTACTTTTTACATTGTGCAGGATGGGACAAGTGGTTTTGAGAATGGTTTGGGGAGTTACGTGGTGAGATGATCTTTTGACACGTCGCACGGGTGGTATTCCTTGTCATGTCACTGTGCACGGGGTCAGTTTGGTTAACATTCGTTCCTTTTAAATGTGCACAGACCATTGATCACACTTAACTTTTGATCGACAGATCGGATTTCCCTTGCCCTGTCACTATATAACAATAAGGTTATATACATATAAATCAAAATTAATTCGTAAAATATTTACAATTTCGTAATTTAAATAATAATCTATTTACAAATAACAAAAAATACTATTACTTATTTTGAATTAGAACAAAATTAAAGATTTACCGAGGAACAATTTTTTTTCTATTCTAAGGAAAAATTAAACTAAGACTAATCTATTTAAAATATATATTTTTTGAAATTTTATTTAAAAAAAAATTATTCTATGTCCTAACAGGTTCTATGTGCATAAGAGTTCCAAAAGATGTAATATTTGATGTGGGTGGACTTGAAACCATTTCCACCAACTTATTAGTGTTTCCCTTCTTATACTTGATGACTATATCAAATTATTGCAAAAACCCCATCCACTTGTAATGTTTGGTTTGTTGTAACTTACTTTGGGCCTATAAATAATTCAATCACTCGTGATTAGTGTGGATAATGTTTTCCTTGCCGATCACATAGTGCTTCCACTTCCTAACAACTTGAAACAGGGCATAGAGGTCCCTATCATAGGTACAATAGTCTAAGAACCCCCCATGAAACATTTCAAAATGATAGCATAAGAGTTCCCAAATATGTAATATTGGATGTGGGTGGCCTTGAAAGCATGTTCGCCAACTTATTAGTGTTTCCCTTCTTATACTTGATGAATAGATCAAATTGTTGCAAAAACCCCATCCACTTGTAATGTCTGGTTTGTTGTAACTTACTCTGGGCCTGGAAATACTTCAATCACTCGTGATCAATGTGGATAATGGTTTCCTTGCCCATCACATAGTGCTTCCACTTCTTAATAGCTTGAACCAAGACATAGAGTTACCTACCATAGATACAGTAGTCTAAGACTCCCCCATGAAACATTTCGAAATGATAGTATATCGACTTACCTCCTTGGATCAAAACTACTTTCATAACATACCCACTTGCATCTGTCTCCACTTTGAAAGGCTTATGCGTGTTAGGCAATGAGAGAACTGGTGCTTGAATAATCTTGTGTTTTAGCTCATCAAAATCTTTTTGTTGATTCTTTCCCCACTAAATCTCTTACTACTCATTGTTATGGGTTTTGGGTCATTGTTTTGTCACCATTTTCATCGTCTGTAATCGTCATTTTGGTCAAATTGCCTCATTATTTCACTAATTGATCACCCCATTTACCATGATTTCCCGTAAAAACATCATTATACATCTCTTTATGCTTTAGTGGTTGATTAATGTCAATTTTCCTTCATTTTTAATGGATTGAAGAATATTATGTTTTGTTTTTATTGATCACAACAATTTAAAGGCATTCCTATAATCAAACGACAGTTTCCCATAATAAAATCCAAGGTTGTCATACTTGCACAACTCTAGGGGAAATTATAGAATATGGGTTTTGTTGCTAGAACCCTCACTATGAATGTATGTTGTTCAAAGTTTTCCTGGGTCCAACATGGAAATCTATAGCTCGCATTCAAACACACAGTCAACCATATGCCAAGTGGAAATGAGTAGTGATCTTCACGCAAGATTTCTGAGCTGATGAAGACGAATTCGAAAAATATAAGACATGGGTTTTTTGCAGGATCTGCCTAGTTAGGTGACACATGAGAAGATTTTCAACACTATGCATAGTTTGGGAGATATGACCATTTATTTAAAACATAGTTTCCCATATTTTGTGTGCGATCGATTTTTTCCAAATGTCAACCAACGCTCGGTCAACAAGGAGATTGGATCAATCTATTTTCCAATTGATTTGTGATAAGAGAATGATTTGTGATCAGATATTGAGTTATCTCTTCAACCAAGATCCACCAAAAATAAGATAAACAATATCTTGTAATCTATTCATATTTTGACAGTTCTCATTCAGTGAATTGGTTTCAATCCACTCCATTTCTCTTCTCTGTATAAATACACAAACATCAGAATATGGAGCATATTAGAATGTAAGAGATGTATTAAAATAATAAAGTAGGTTGGATATTAAAAGAAGGGAAGTATTGTATTGTACTATTTCCATTTGATTAACAAAAGTTCATTTATTACTCCTGCACATGACATTTTGATCAAGGTTTAAGGAACTGCGCTTTCATGGCAGCTCTTGCCAAATGAGAAGGGCCCATCAACTGGTAAGCATTGCCTCATTTTCCTTGCTTTTAATGTATTTTTAGTTCCTTTATATGATTTTTAGTTTAAGATTACATTACAATTATGTTTTGGTTTTGTATTTAATCACTTACAAAAATTAGACATTGAAGATTGAAGAACAAGATTTACTTGATAGTGTATTACAGGAACACTTGATGGTGAAATACTGTAATCAATGCATGGAAATAACTCTTGTAAACTTCAATCCAATGATAAACATATCTCTATGATGAAGCTTAGTTTCATAGATTAGTTTACTTATTGTTGTGTATTTCTTTGAAGAATTTACTCAGCTTTTTGTGTACACCACTACAGGATAACCACTGAAGACTAAGGATCTAATAAGCTAAACAAGAAAAACCACATGAATATTCATAGTAATGAAAGATTGTGGTTCAGAGCCAAAGAGCATTAAGTAATCTCATAGTCCTGTGATAAGCCACAGTTCTATAGTGTTAGTTGGTTTGATTTCATTTGGTTCGAATTCATAGGTATTAAATAAACACATCCGTAGTTTATTTGGTACAAATACAAGCTATTTATTAGAGAAATATCATAAGGATGATCTATCATCAAAACATTAATGTCATGGTATGATGAACCCGCCACAACACTTGATCAAATACAAATTTAAACTAAAATGAGACCTTAAGTTAAGTAGTTTCCTTTGATTTCAATTTGGGTTTTGAACTAGTTGTCGACTTTTCTTTATTAAGATAGGATAGGTAGGATAGGATAGGATCTAACATTGCATTTCATGTTCTTGCATCTCATAAGATTATGATCCCCCAGGTTGATAATTTAATGTCTAGAATTTATGCATATAAATTTCCCCACAATGGCATGGAGCGGTGCAACTACCATTGAAAAGGATGGTGTGAACTTTTGTAGGTATTGTGTTGCCCCAATAAAGCTCCTAAATTCAGTGACATCAGTAGGAATTGATCATTTTACGATGGCCTCCAACTTTGCGGGATCTATCTTGAGGTCCCCTCCACCAATCACATACCCCAAATACACCAATGACTGATGAGCAAACTAACATTTCTTGAGGTTAGCCAGCAATTGGTGCTTTTTCAAAGTCTCTAACACCCACCTGCATGATATGTGCTCCTCACAAGTAGAGCTATAAACAAATATATTATCCAAATACACTATACCAAATGACTCTGAATATAGGCTTAATACATCATTCATTAATATTGTAAATGTAGTTGGTGATATACATAAACCAAATTGTATGACCAACCATTCTTACAAACCTTGCCTTGTCTTGAAGGTGGTCTTCTAGGTGTTGTCTTCTTTGTCTTCTTTGGTCTTCTAGGACTTCCCAATGCCCATCCTTGATCAAGCGGTACTAGTTTTCTCTCTGCATAAAGATCACACCCCTCATATCAATGTGGTGGATTCCAAACGCTACACCATAGACGTCAAGGGGTACTACATATAACTCCACTTCATCAATAAAATATGCACATATAGAAAATTTGATCTTACACTATTTCATGAACTTGATATTTTCATTCTTATTTACCCACCCCAATGGATATGAGATAGGATGATCATGAACCTAGAACCCAAGCTTGCTGACTAGATTGGCTACTATAATATTGATCCGGATTTATGAGCGGAACGAAATGAAAACACATAATTATAATATTAACATAGAGGCACAATGAATAATAACAGAGATACAATAAAACTTGACTTATATTAAATAAGAAATATGTTGAAACTGTAAAATGCAGACTGAAAACAAGCTTGCTAGAATGGTGGCAGCTTATTTCTGAGAAGAGACATGACGACTACACTCATTCACAAGAAGATGAGTACAATGAGGCTATGAAGGCATTTTTACAACAAACATGAATGCAAAAACCCTAGAGATCCAAAAACCTAACCCTAGGAGATTAAGTGCCAAAAGTCATGTGGGCCCCGTTAGGGTAAGTTAGTACATCAACTTCCCGGGGTCATAACTTTTACATATGATCTTCATTTTAGGCATGTGATAGCCCATTAGAAAGGTCTTTTCGAGAACTACGCATTATGTTTTCAAACTATGACTTTGTAAGCCGTAGTTTCTGCATGTGCAACCAAAATTTGTAAGGCGTTCTTTCTACAAGTGAAACCAAACTTTGTCTCCATCCTGAAACTAGTGTGGCACCCGATCTTGATCATGGCGTTGCTTGTACTTGGCATTGGGATTTTTTAAAATACCCTGAATCTGTTGGTGGATGTGCTAGATCTTCTCAATGAACCGGGTGCCTTTGTATTCATTGGAGCATGCGATGAGTCTGCCTAGGTGGCTGCAAGGGGTAGTGCAACATCCATGGGACCCAATGGTTGAAATCCCAACCCCACTTGAAAGGGGCTCTGGTTGGTTGAGCTATTTATGGATCTATTGTAGCTATGTTGATCATAGGGAAGAATCCCATCCCATGTGTAGGGGTGTTTGGAATTGTACATGCACAAGATGTGCATGATCATCCGGTTGACGACCTTAGATTGGCCATCCATCTAGGGGTGGAAGGCAGTGGATTTGGTGAGATTGGTGTCCAGTAGTGACCAGAGGCTTGACCAAAAGGTGTTGAGGAACATAATATCATGTTCTGAGATAATTGTTTGTGGGATCCCAAAGTGTACCCACACTTTTCCAAAGAAGAGCTTGGTAGTGGCCTCCATTGTGATGCTCTTCTTGCAGGCGACTAGAATCGCTATCTTGGAAAAGCGATAAAAAACCACAAAAACATAGTCATTTCTCCGCTTGGTGGATGAAAGGATTGACATGTAGTCCATTGAGATGGATTCCTAGGGCCTATTAAGAGTAGGCATAGGAATGTACATGCGTTGTTTCTTAGTGGTTGGTTCGGTAATATCGTAGGCAGTGCAGGACCGGATATACTTGCTGACATCCTGTCGAAATTTCGGCCAGTAGAAATGTTGCTACAACACTACCATTTTCTTTTCCATGCCGAAGTGTCTTGCCACAGGACTGTAGTGGGCTTCCCAAATCATCTTCTCTTGCTCACTTGATGAATGTAGAGATGGCATAGATGGCACAACATCCCGTCCCAAAGATGCAAATTAGTCACAGTTGTGTTTGCGCCCAACATTTGGTAAGTGTTGGAAAAGTCAGGATCTGCCTCATAGAGGTGGGGCCATCTAGAGGTCTCCAGAGGTGAGTGTCGCAACTGGAGATCAACTAAGTAAATCAACGACTCGGTTGGTACTTCATATTTCATACTTGATGTTGAGGTGGAACTGCTGCAAATATGTGGACCATTTCTTATGGTGGTCATTCTGCAATTTTCCTTATGTTTTCATGAACTGTAGTGGATTATGATCAATGTAGATGATTGTCTCCTGCCCAAGAATGTAATTCCTCCACTGGGCGACATGCTTGCACAATGGAGTACATTTTTTTGTCATAAGTAGGGTACTTGTTATCCCCTACCCTAGGGATAACTAAGGAGATCGTGTCTCGAGGCCCACAGGTCCTAGACATGGATTGTCGAGAGTTGGATGTCTTGAGAATGGCCCCGGAGGGCCCCTCTTTTCTTTAGTGTAGCCCATTTATTAGTAGCAACAACATCCATCCCACCAGCCTGGTTCTGAAGTAGCAGTAAGTCTTGCTCCATGAGGTAATGAGTCTGGGTATCATGGTATGTGTCACTCTGATTATTGAAGCACTTGAATGTGTTGCATTGAATTCTCCTTCATTTCATAACGTTTGCTTGAAAATTATTCTCTTTAACTTGTTCATACCTGGAAGGGTGACATGATGCCCTAGTAAGTTGATCTCCCTTTAGGATGGGTCGCTAGTGGGTGGTTCTGTGAAAGGTCATCGTCCATTCCCTCAATACTTACCACTTTCCATCTTTATTCCTCTCATCTCCCCATACCTTTGTTCGGGCATTGGGATTTTCCACACTAGGAAGGGTTGTACCTTGCCTTGTGGGAAGAAGGGGCTAAAGGCCCAGAGGGTAAAAGTATCTAGCAAGAGTTAAAATCCAAAGATGAAACTTTTGAGATGCTTCACCCAGGGATTCCTGAGAAAGCAGTAAAAATATTCTCATTAAGAAAAGGGAACCCGTAAGAAAAACAAACACTCAAGGTATTAGTTAGTGGATGGGAGGTCTCATCATGATCCGACCTATTATGACCATGGGCATGTAGCGGTATGACATTACCATCTATCTGGTCACCAAACCAAGGTAGTGGCTCTTGGTGGCATAGCCAAGAGAAAGGGGGTCTCATCCCGAGCCAACCTTTTCATCTCCATGAAATGCTTATGAATAACACTGTCACTTATAGTCACCAAGCCCAGACAATTTCCCTCAACTCTTCCCTTGAAGAATAAAAACAAAAGATCAAAAGCAATGAAGTTAAGAATAAAAGGAAATGAATGGTATAGGAAACAATGACATCTATGACAAGGTGCAACTTGCCCTCTACAAAGGCACCCATAGGTAAGATTTACATTTCCCTATTATCACTGCACCCCATTCCCAAACACTACCCCACACCACCTCATACACTTACATGACCTGGATTAGTTCTCACATGGGAAACACCCCAAACTTAAGGAGGATTAGCCCAATAGGACACCATGTGACCTTCTCCAAACCTGACTTGTTAGATTCCATAACGTCTTTGAGCATTTGTCTCGGTAAAGGGGGGTTTGATGCACATGTTTGGGTAATTTAATTATTGGATGTGATTTACATGTTATGATCCCTGTGAATTATGAACCCCTTGAGGGCGTACTTGTTGTTGTTGCAGGACCTTTCCAGGTGGACAAGTACATATGGGGGAATGATTAGCTCAGACCTTCATGGGGTTGAAAGCCCACAAATGGATGCTGTAACCCCAACAAGGGGTAAGAAGACATCAGATATTTGCACCAAGAAGAAATAAGGACGTCACCTTGGAGGGACCCTGGCAGACCTAGACCCAGGGGGATATTTCTTTTCCACCAGGACATTGACCTTTGAGATCCCATGACGTCACCATCATGACCATGTACGTCATCCAGAGCTAGGGTTTGCATTTTGAGGGCAGTTTTGAGCTAGTTGGCACGTGTGGGCATCATCCAGGGCCTTTGGAGGCCAAACGTTCAACATTTGGAGCCCAACATTCCACCTTAGGGGCTCAACGTCACCCTAGAAGGGCACGACGTCACCCTTGGAAGTGTTTTTTAGATGCTAATTAATTTTATTTATGTCTACGTTGAATTTATTTGAAAATTGGCCAATTCGGCCTTTATTTGACCTGAAATTAATTAAAGGTCACAAGTTTTGTATAAATAAACATAAAGTACATTCATTTTTATCATCACAACTCCTCACACAAGAGGAGAGGTCTGAAATTTTCTCCCTAGAAGGGCTATTGGCTGAAATTGTGGGGCACACTCTTGTATAAGGCTGATTTTTTGCAAGTGGAACAATCTTGGAAGCTTTTATGGTGATCTTGCATGGTATTTTCAGGATTATTCTTGGTGTAAGTAGGAAAAATCTGCATTTTTGTCATTTATTGAATGGTTTATGTATGGTTTTATTTCCTCATACAAGATTATGAGATTGCACAGTATACTTAATCCTTGAAGTAAGGAACTTAATTTGCTACTTTCTTACTTTCTATTTGCCATGCTTTTCATTGAATTGATCTAGTAATTAGTGAAGCCCTAATTTCCTATCACTTTAAGGTTTTGACCTAGTTATCTTTGCCTAAGTTATTATCCCATAAAAATCCTAAGGAGAGAAAGGTGCTAGGGCCTAGAATTTCCTACACCCTAGTATATTGTTTTCTTGAGGAAAATGCATAGGGGGACTTAAGTTACTACTTCTCCTATGCATTCCTCTTGGACTTTTGTGCACTATCAAAATTGATTTGGAGTCTTAGAAGAAGGCATCCACTTGACTCCATAAGCCCTAGAAGGCACTAGTTCTAGCCTCTCTCTTATTGAAGGATTGATTAAACACTCAAACTCTCTTCCTTGAAGATTTTGCTAACTTCTACTAACCCTAAACTAGACTAATTCATTAACTAACTTGATGTTGTTGCAAATCATTTCTACAACCATACATATTCATGCTAAATTTCTGCATTCAGCTACCTAACTCACACTTATCTCTTTCGGAAATCACTTGTGACAATTGCCAATCAATCTACTAGATAAATGTTGAGTTTGCATGGTGTTTTCTTGCAATTTTGAGAACTAGAATTTTTTGTTGTTAAAAAATATTGCTACAACCATCTGACTGCAGCAAATTCTCTGCAAAAGTGATATTAAATGCTAGCTAAACATTGCCAACTTTGCTTGTGACAATTAATTTGCCTAGTCAAAGTTACTTTTTCTTGTTTTTTTCAAGCAATTTCAAGGCATAATTATTGTGGTTGTTACAAAATACTCACTGTTGTTATAAATTGTTACATTGTTGCAAATTTACATCAGCTATTCCATTTTTTGAAGGTTCATGGTCTTAAGAAGTACTAACATCGTATTTGTACTTGAAAGTTGCCATATTTTCTTTGTTGTCTTGTTCTGGGCAGGTACACTCCATTTTTTACCGTTGCTTCATCCCTTAAAGACATTAAGAACCTTTTGACTTGAGTGACCAATGAGATGGGGATTTTCTTGCATCCTTGCCTTAGTCTTATCATCCCTTTAAGTCACCGGGGACGTCTCCCTTGGGGTAAATTTGATATACTCCTAAATAGAAAGGGATTTCCTATTAAGGTGACAGTGATAGGTCAACCCCTATTATGCTAATCTTGCATTTACTTGCCTTGGGATTTGGGAAAGTACAAATTGTACGATAACATTTTGGCACTGTTGTCTGGGAACACTGAGTCAATATTCCTCAATGACACTTTTTCGGTAAGCCTTTATCCAAAGCATTATTTTCACAAAGATTACCTGGTGAATCCACTGAGGGTGATTCCCTCAACCCTTTTATAATCCTTACTAGGATATTTGAAGACTCCTCTAACCTTTTCCAAGGTGCCACCTTACTCTAAATTTTGTGATATTTCCAAGTTATGGGATCATGGCACCCGGGGAACAAGTGTATCCAACTATTGATTTCAAAAGTTTTCAAGGATACCTGCATTATTTTGATGCAAAATGGTTAAACAACTCTCCAAGATTCAAAGGTCTCCCAATTACTCACATTATAGAATTCTTGAAGTATATAAGTGAGATATAATTGGAAGGGGGGGATGTTCTGGTAAAATTGTTCATACTTTCTCTGCCATCTTTTTTGCAAGATTGGTTTAAGGGTTATTGCGAAGATAGGGGTATATCATCTTTCGTAGACCTCATCTGTAGATTTATTGAGTTTGTCAAACCACAATGCCAGACATTTGAATATGCCCTTAAAAATCTCACAATAGCCCTAGAGGACAAAGGATTGACCACTGAGATTGTGGAATATCTTAGGGATGTGCTCCATACTCAAGAACCCTCTGATATAAAAGAAAATATTTATGAAGAAATTTGTCAACCCATTAAAGAGGAGCAAGATTTTTCCCATGATTCAATCGAATGCAGTAAAGACTTGAATAAATAAGTGAGTGACGAGGATGAAGCACTAGTATCTGCTCTTTCGTCCGATGAAGCTCTCCAAGATCCTATCTCTCCTGTACAATACACTTTTTCAGAAGGTGAATAAGTAAAGGAACCCTTGGAAGAGCTAGGTCCTTCATTTCCTGATGAAGGTGAAAATATGATTAAAGAAACGAGTCTTGGGGATGGTGTACTAGACCCTCTTCCATTTGATGAAGTCATCCAAACCATTGACGCTCCTGCACAACAAGAAGTGATCATGGTAAGTTATTTCCCTTTCCAAGATTTTGATGATGCTTTATTTTGTTATTTGGAAAGTGAAGAATTATTAGAGGAGCCCTTGGATGCATTAATTCCTTCGTGTTATGACAAAGGTAGTGACATGGTTGATAATATTGATGAGTTCATACATGTTGGAAGATGTAAGTGGGATGTTATTGGTTCTGATAAGGATCCCGTTTATGATATGGAAGGATATCTTCGAATGTTTCCTTTACAACAATCATACGATGTTCCTAATAATTTTGATGTTTGGAAACAACATGATGATATATTTACAAAAGTTTTCTAAGCACGCAAGGATGACCTAGTGCAATGTTCTCCTGATGATTTCTGGTCATACCTTGAGGATTTTGATGAGTATTCCTTTGAGCACTTGGATTTATTCTATGAAGAAGATTATCAACCATCGTCGTGCTCAAATTTTGGTAAAGGTGAGGACGTTGATTTCTTGAAGCATGATACTTGTGACAAGGTTGTACAACTCCCTTTGACTACTTTACCTCGCTATGTCACTAAGGGTGTAGTTGGGAAACATGTCCCTTGTCTTGAGTTTTCTCCTAGGAAAAGACTTCTTTTATAATCCAAGGGTAGGTTGAATATTGTTATCGGATAAATCGGTATATGTGGACATTAACAGATCTCCCTAGATCCACCTAGATCTAGAACAAAACAGGACAGGACATGACACTTCCCCTAAGTCACAATCATTGAATTTATCATCGAGAAAATGAATAAATGACATACCTTTAGATATCGCTTCCTTTTGTCTCTGTTGTCCCTACTTCACTTTGGTAGCCTTGAGATATCAAATCTACAACGACACAAATTGACCAAGGTGAAAGCAACAATAATATATTCAATGAAGACCTAAACATGTGATCAAGGAGTCATGTAATAAAATAAGAGTGATTTTATGGGAAAGGGACATGCCACTGTATTTATATTAAATGAAAGAAAAAGATACAACCAGATTGCCTTGATGTCGCAAGATTCCTTTCGGTGGTCCTTCGTTCCAACACACACACTCGCTCCACACTTGCATGAAGAAGATTCGTTGTGGCTTGATGGACAAATGGAGGCCTCAAGCATCAATTAAAACAGGATTCCTCACACAATTCTGAGTCTATTCTTTCATCAATTCTCTATTCAATCTTGCTTAACCTCTTCCCTAAGAAACATTTCATTATATAGGAGAAGGAGAGATGGTTAAAGGGATGAGGATGATCCCACTAAATCTAAGAAGTCAGTAGGATGCCAACCATGCGAATGCCAACTCATTTTATAGAAGATCCTCTTGTAGAACCTTCGTAACTTCCTCTTCCTTTTAAGATTTGAAGCAGGTTTGCACCCTACCTATAGAGCAGACTGCGAACATCTCTCACTCCAAGTATAGGGTTGCCTGCGAGAATCAGGGTTTCTCTCACCCTACAATACATGTAGCCTACGAACTCATCTTAAAAATATGTTTTGTAGAAGAAGACAACAATCACTTTTCTCAGGAAAAAGGTCCTTATAAGAGCATGAACACATAACTATAGAGACATCACCAGAGTGACCAAAATAATGTGTAACAGAATGCCCCCCAAAGTATGAGGTTAGAACTCGTGACAGCCGAAATACTTTGTAAAATGCGTTTGTTTGTCAGAAAGAAGGATCGCACCTTAATCGGAAACCTATAAACAATCAAGCATATGCAAAATATAATACCAATTCTGAAGTAGGCATTCCCATGCTCAGACCACAAATGATAGAAATCATAAATGTAGGCCATGGCCACCAATCATACACCGTGGATCCATGTCATCAAAATGCTACATAGCCACAAAGAATACACTGTGGATCTATGTGTTAGAAGACACAGATTAGGACATAGCCACGCGACATACAAAGTGGATCTATATGTCGATACAAATCATGAATACTCCATCGCAACCTGGACCAAAAAGATGAGACCCAGGTTCTTCAATCTCGTCGTCTGAAAGTATGAATCTAGCCATGTGATTACATGTGTCGAAGTCGAACATGGTAGAAACCACTTGATTTTTGGTCATTGATGAAAACCGTTAACAAGTGCGAGAGAAATCACCATTGATGTCAATGACTCCCAAGGTACTTAAGTACAATCCGAACGAATGTGAATAAATGAGATGAAGTCAAACACTCGACAGAATCTCTCGATCAGGGACCAATGATGTGAATCCACTGTCGAAAGCGAAGAGACCTGCCATTAAGGCATGAAGGTTCTAAGGTACTAAATGATTTCTAAGTCTTATTCCCGGATAATGAGTTGGAGTCAATGAAAAAGACTCGTCATAGGAGGGCCTTGATGTATCCCCCATCAATGACACATAATAAGTAACAGATTTTGAGGGTAATTCAAAGTATGAATATGATTTGAAACGGACACAGGGAAGGCCGACATGGTAAGAATTGACAACTGCAGATGGCTGACTTAATGGAGGGCTTGTTTGGACTTCTCTTGAACATATGAACGACACGAAAATGGTCTTGGCAACACTGACTCAAAGACGACCCAAGATATGACCTTGTAGCAAGTGAGACGAGAGACAAATGGATTTCCCAACCCGGATTCAAATGACGAACATGGGGTGTCATGTTCAAGAGCGACGCTTACTGCCATTAATACAAATAACAAAACACATCCCTTTCCCAAAATTTCCCCCACCATTTCTGGTGAGTACCTATTTATTTTTACAC
Source organism: Picea engelmannii (assembly GCA_009831015.1). Taxonomy (NCBI): domain Eukaryota; kingdom Viridiplantae; phylum Streptophyta; class Pinopsida; order Pinales; family Pinaceae; genus Picea; species Picea engelmannii. The sequence goes on along the minus strand of ML809517.1, from coordinate 131,226 downwards.
AAGCTTGAGGAGGATAGCATATGCTTGTCGATGTAAGCTCATCCTTCGGACGAGTCTCTCGGAGTACATTTAACGAACCCTAGGAAGGAGTGGTTCGGTCCCATAAAGGGCCTTTTGATGTTTGTTTAACGAGTCCAAAGATAGAAAACTCGGGGGTTTTTCATGTTTTGAGAGTCTGAAAAACACTTAAAGAGAACTCTCCCAGTTCCTTTTTCGTAAATTAGTTCGACGAGACCAAAAAAGTGATAAACTATTGCTCATCGAACATTTTCTTCAAATACTTTTACGAGCGTGAAAGAACAAAGATCGCTCAACAATCTTTTCGTTTTTATGGAGCGTGAAAAGAGCTTAAACGATACTCCCTTATTTTCGCCATTTTCATGTTACCATGATGAGTACAAAAAGACGAGAAAAGTATACTCAGTTTCATTCTCATGTATTTTCGAGCGCGAGAATGAATGAAGACTGAACTCGAGGTTTTTCCTACAAAACCCTAAAAAGGTATTCGTACATGGGACGAAAAAAGGAAAAAATACTCGTACACGGTCGTTCGGACTTCTAGGTCACCTACCTGCGAAAAACAATACTCACAAGGCCATTAGGGTATTAGGCTTTTAAGAAAAATAATATAAATAATATAAAAAATCAATGAGAAATAGTAAAAAAAGTGAATAAATATAGGTAAAAAGCCCTTTTTACCATTTCATTGTTACTTTGTCAAAAACTTGTCCAACACACCTCTTTTTTTCCCCAAATTTATTTGCTAGATTGCGGGAGGTACAAGCAATCATTCGGCAAACGGTTTTGGCCAATGAGGTAATATCCTGATTCTTCAACTTTTTCATGGATTAAAATTGATTTTTATTGGCAAATTTAAGTTTTTGAGTCCATTTTAGGGCCGGTGGGTGCACTCAGGCATTCTCGCAGGTGGGCCATTCAGGACCTGTGAGAAACTAAGATTCTCGCAGGTGGGCTTCAGTGCACCTGCGAGAATCTCGCGCTCTGTGCAAGCTTCACCTGCGAGGGCCGAAAAATGGATTTTCATGGATGTTTTTACTCAATAAAAATCTATGCAAGAGGTTAAATCAAGTTGTTAACTTCCTTCTCATGCATCCATTGCAGGTATTGATCATCACGATGTTGGAATGGAGGGAAAGAGAACACGAGGAGGATGATGCCATTGCCGGAAATGATCTGGGTACAGTTACTACCCTCCGAGAATGTGGGCTCTTGAAATTTTTCTGGATCCCAGGCATGAGAGCCCAACTCAGGTTGTTAGAGTACCTGGTCCACATGTGCGATGTGGATCAACAGGTATTTCATGTAGGGGTCCACACACTCACACTAGATATCGAGGATATCTATTTTCTGACGGGTTTATCACGACATGGATATGATGCTACTCTGACCAGAGGTAGAGGCGACGAACTTCCTATGAGTGAGTATGTTCGCCGATATTGTGTTCCCGAGGTGGAGAGGAGCAAGGGTAAAGTTGCCATTTGGGGTGTCCAAAATCTGACCTTGCGGAGTATCTTGTTTACCATTGCATGCATGGCTGGAGCGCGGCTCCGCACATGGCTCTCCAGAGCTATTTCCAGTACTCCATAGAGTGCACAAAGCCTCAGGTTTTCAACTGGTCAGATGCGATTCTCCATAGTATGAAGAGACAACTAACAAAGTGCAGAAGGGGTAACCTGAAATAGTTCGGGTACGGGTCACTTTTGGTCTCATTCTTCCTTGGGAGGGTCCCACTACTATGTCTACAGGTATATTGGGGTTTACTAGCCCCACAGGATCCGAGGATGGTGAGGTCGTGCAACCTCATGGCTCAACACATAGTAGGGCCTATAATCAAATATAACAATTCATTTTTTAAGTGGTTGAGGCCCCAGATGCTGATGATCGATGACTATGCATATGCCAGCTTGGATTTCCAAGGAGATCCGGATTTGGTTCTGCCTGAGGATGCTCAGTGGGGTGACTTAGGTAAGAAGTACACATTTTGTTCTTTTTTAATGTTTTTTCAAATTTTATTATGTAAAATGTTTTTATGTCTTCGATCCAAGGACTAATAAAAAAATTTCTTTTTATGAAACAGATGTGGGGCCGTATCGACCTCCAGGAACATCACCCATTCAGAGACGAGGAGAAGTGGCTCTAGTGGCAAGATGGGATGTTGAGGACTACGAGGTAGTTGAACAGACCTTAGACGGACTAACTGTGTATGTCCCGGACATCACTATTGGGGAGATCCCAATGCGCTATCAGCACCATACTGTGGGCGTGTCTGAGTCTCTTAGTCGACTGCTTTGTAGGGTAGCTCGAGAAATTGTATGTTATTGTGAGTGTCATCTGTGATGCTAATTTGTAGAAGCCATGGGCTTCATATATTTTGATATTTTGGTCC
>ML809517.1:102750-119669 GCA_009831015.1 Picea engelmannii | reverse complement strand
GGTGGGAAAGTTGTCTTTAGGACAAGCTTTGTTAATATCCCTATAATCAACACACACGCAGATCGTACCTTCTTTCTTGTTAACCAGAACAAGATTGGAAACCCAGTCAATTAGAGCCACAGGGTAAATAAAGCCAGCTTTAAGAAGTTTCTCAACTTCAAGCTTGATAGCAGCTTCTTTACGTGGGTGGACCGGACGAAGGCGTTGCCGGATGGGTTTAGCACCCGGCTATGTCTTAATCTCGTGTACAACAATGTCAGGGTCAATTCCTGACATTTCTTCATAGCTCCATGCGAAGACGTCACGAAATTCTTGAAAAAGAGATTTATAGGTGACAACTTCGTCATTGGAACACGAAGTTCCGATGTGCACATTTTTGACAATTCCAGGTTTAATGGATATGTCGAGGGGGATGGTGGGTGAGATATTACTTAAGTTCCCTTCGTAGAACATATCGTGTGTAGACTCGAGAATGGTAGAAATGACGACAACAATTGACGGAGTCGAGATCCATTGGTAACTCTCAATGGTGTGTTGTTCCAGGAAGAGAATGGAACGATGATGTCCATCATCCCAAGGGGTATCTTCGATGGACATAACAGACATAATCATCTCGTTTGTAGGAAAAATGACACGGAAAGGATCCGAAGTTAAATCACCAAGAGAGGGGGTAGAAGGGGTTGCCGATTGAATGGCTTGACAAGCGGATTCGACCGTACTTAAAGGAATTTGGTCGCCATAGCAAAGATGATCATCGAGGTTGGGTACTATCCACGGGTCATAAGACGCAGGGGTTTCAGGAATAGAGGTGGAAATCATGTTGATCGAGGCGAAAAACGGATGTGGAACATCGGGTGGTGGAATGGGGAAAGTACCCATCAAAGAGGAATATTTAAGAAGACCCACACCGACATTCTCATATCCAGGGGGTTTTTCGCAATGAAAGGTACGTTGTTGGTACGTGTATCAGAGTTAAAGAAGGCCAATTGGTCCACCGTAATTACTTTTCCTTGATGTGGGAAACATATGACACGAAAAATATTGGACACAACTGCGTGCATGGAATCGATCCAGCTACGACCAAGTAAAAGGTTGTAATCGAGAGGAGCGTCAAAGACTTAAACTTCAGCGTTGACCATTTTTCCTTCTAACGTAATAGGCAATGAAGGGAGGACACCGTAAGGCTTAAATCCATAGCCATTAAAGGATTTGAGCGTGTTATGTGATTCGTTTAAGGGAAGAGAGCCGATGGCTTTCCAGCAGGCAATAGACATGACACACGTCGAGGCACCCTCATCAATGACTGTTCTACAAATGTTCTTTTCAGATACAATAACTTGTATCTGGAAGGCGAGTTGAGGGGGTAACCTTGGAATGTGATCTTCCAAGTAAAAAATTATTAAATTTGTATCTGTAGGGTCGATTCCACCAATAGCTTTCAACAGTGCCTTCCGTTGTGTAGGACAACTCTGAAGGACTTTGAGGGCTGACATGGCTGACGGTGCTTGGGCCAGGTCTTGTACAATACTGTAGTTCTGGGCAACACGCGCATGAGGATTGAAAGCGGACTTGAGAACAACACCCTTTGGTGGAGGGCGAAGAATGGTATCTAGGCTCGGTCATTCGAGATGAAGAGGACTGTTGGTAGGTGGAGCTGAGAGAGACGATTGGACCAACGAAGGAGGTATTCCATCAACCTTCTCTTTGGAGGAAGAATAATCTTTGGCTCGAGTGGTAAGTGTGACATCATTCTTCTTTGAATCACCTATACACATTAAGACATAGGATGTATTGGAGGGGGACGGTTGGTCATGAATGACCAATTGGGCCTGTTGTTGAGAAGGAAAGGGTTGTGACAACACGGTCGGGGTAGGTGGTTTCAGGGTCCCTTGAAGGAACTTAGTAACCTTGGCTCGTCTTGGACAATCCTTAGTGTAGTGATCATTACCACAGATAAGACAAGGGTATCAGGGTTTTCACTTATCCTTATTGTCAACAGGTTGTGTTTTGGTATTCTCAGATTGTGGATTATTTTTATCCTCCTTATTCTTACCCATCCCTTTTTTGAATTTATTCTTTCCAGCAGGGGTAGATTTAACAGAGTTCACCTCAGAAGTCTTGCTGGCAGGAGGAGTAGGGGACGAAGCATGTTGAACATTAGAAGCAACGGACTTGGGGTTGGTGGTAGAGGCTTGTGTGGATTGGGGTTGGGCATGGAAAGTGCCAATCACACCATTAGCCGCATGGGAAGCAACAGGAGTAGTAGAAGGACGAGGTGCATCAAGGAGCAAATCGTAAAGAGTACTCGTTTGTGAGTAAACGAGGTCAAGGTATTGAGCACGACTGATCGCCTGTTCTTTTGTGACAACTCCACCCATGGAGATGTCACGAGCGATATCATTCATGAATGATTTCGTGAACCACTCTGCCAGTAACTGATCGGGAAGCTCAAGTTTGATGAGACGTCATTTTCCTCGCCACTCATGAATGTGATCAGAGATATGAGTGGCTTTGGTTTGTTTGAAAGAACTCAAAATTTTGGTTCCTGTTTCATATCGGATCGGTAACTGGTAGTGGGTGAGGAAATCCATGGAAAGGGTGTTAAATTCGGCGAAGAAGCCTCGCGGAAATTCTATATACCACTTTGTGGTGGAACCCGTGAGAGTTCACTGAAAAAGACATAATCGAATAGAGTCATCCATCAAAGATTTGGATGAACACCAAAGGTGGAAAGTCATTACATGATTGTTCGGGTCCTCTCTTGGTTTACCATCAAACTTAGGAATGTCGAAAGGTAGTTTGGTCGATATGGCGGGCCATTGAGGAGAGTGACGGATAGGATCGTTTAAAATTCTAAACAAATCAGGGAGGTCCATGGTAGCTAAGAAGGGAAATTGTCTATTCACGTCGGGGTACTGGTGACTTTGGGGAGGAAGTCCCGTAGGTATACCAGTAGGACCGTAAGCAGTTTGCATATAATGCGAAGATTCGGGAAGATTTGGTTGTTGGTGTGGAGGCATGTAATTTATAGGGTTGTATTGGTTAGGGCAGTCCCCTTGAACATGGACATTGGGTCCAACATTCAAACCCCAAATGGAATTGGACGGACCTGGATATGGTTGGCCTGTACTAGGGGGTATGAAAGAGTTAGTTTGAGGTTGTTTCCCCCCAACCGATTAAGGATTATTTTGGACAAGATAGTTCCAATACTAGGCCAAGTCTGCAGGTATGTTCTATCCAGTGGGTGGGGTAGGTGGGGGTTTCCCTCCAATCGGAGGTTGTGTCCCAATTGGGATTTGACCTCCAGGGTGAAAATGTCCCCCAATAGGAATCTGGTAATTAGGTGTGAAAGACTGAAAGGTGCCACTAGGGTTGGTTCCTCCGATAAGGGATGGAAGAGACCCTCTGGAAGGGGGTCGAGGAAGTGTCAGAATAAAACCAGGAACATGATGGTGCTCGGGAGGAGTGGAAACGCCAGGAGTCCCGGATGGGATTTGTGTAGGAACGAGAATAGAAGCATTCAATGCATGATATCTGGGAGGAAGTGTCGGGGTGAGTCTGGGCGAAAGCGGCGTGCCAATGGGGGCTTGGCTAGCCACTGTATTCCGAATGTGAACATTCATAGTATCTGGGACCATTGTATAATGGGCCATTTGAAGGGGGATAGTCAAGATATGGTCGGTTGGTTGAGTGTCTGAGCCAGGGAAATAATAGGCAGTAGTAAAAGGTACCGTGTCTGGATCGGATGTTTCGGGTGGCTCAGGTGTGACAGTGATATCAATGCCTACTCCTGAGCCAAAGAGATCCCATCTAAAGATTCCAGTAGTCCAAAAAGGATCCTGACCTTCAGGGTCTGTGAAAGGTTTGGTTGGTAATCCAGAAGACTCAACAACAATATCTCTGGATGAATCTACTCGAACAATACGTCTCATAGAGTCAGGAGGAAGTCGCAAGACCTCTAGAGAATCTGTATTTTAGAATTGTTCTAAAGAGTCATTTCATTCCACTCATGGAGTGGCAATGTCTTGGACTTCACTCTATTGAGGAAAGCCCTCCGGTGAGTTGGTAGGAAAGGGTTGAAAACATTCCAGATCTTCTGGGGGTAGTCCTTGCATTCTACGTGAGCGGCGTGGAGGGTCAATGGTGATTGAGTTATAATCTTACGAAAGAAATTCTATGGCCAACTTACGAAAACAAACAACACGCACTAGTAAAATCTAGGAATCAAAACCAAGCAAACAAGACCTTCCTATTCCGAAATCACTAGTTGGTGATGAAATCCAACATCATGACGTCGAGACAAGAAGGGGCTGGGCTAGGGTGGAAAAGTTACGTTGATGACCTGCTTAATGGACTTACACCTTGGTGCAATCTCCCACACATAATTGTGGGTATACCATCCAATGAGCCCGAGTGAGTCTGGCCAACGTTGATTCCAGGTACCGTGAAGACTTACCCCTCCACAGTCACCTTGTGTAAGACGCTAAGAAGATAGGCTACTAAAGTTACCACAAACAACAATGATGCCTAGGGGAACAATAGATAGTCCGATCCACACGCAAGGGCAGAGTATCTAGCCCGAAATCAACTTGAGAGGCTTCCACTCGTCATTGTGGGTATACCTTCAAGCAACCCCCGTAATACGTGCAATCTCTACACCGAGATCAACAAAGCAGGGTGAGTAACTCTGTCAATCTCAATGCGACCTCAGGTTTGACCCTTGTGTGAGAAGGGATTCCTAGTACAAAATGTTGCCAATGGAATTTGACACTCCCTATCACAAGATGCTATTGTGTGTTTTGTGCTTTTGAGAGTGTGTCTCACTACCTATTCCAAAGCTCTAGCCTAGATAATGTTGGTGCAAAAGAGCCCTAGAAAAAGTTACTAGTTGAATTTTAAAGTTGCGCAATATTATTAAAGGCTATTGTTATGCAAAAGGGAGACGGAAATGAAACCAATGTTGTGTAGGACTCTGACCCAACAATGCGTAAATAGAAATGAATGATACAAACTTGTGTTCGATGAATTCTATCTACAACAGGGAAAAAGGAATTTTCTGGAAAAATGCAAACTACGATGTACGATCTTTTTGAAATGTAGTACCAAACAATCATTAAAAATGTAAATTCACTATTCGTTCTCTTTCAATACTTGAACGTCAATATTTTTTGAATAAATGATTGCTTAAAAGAAAAAGTCTTTAATTTTTTTGTTTAGAAACCAAAAAATAGGGATGGAACTAAGAAAAAGTAAGCAACCAATGAAAATAAAATACTCAACAAACACCCAAGTCGATCTTTCAATGAAGATAAAAATAACAAACTGACAAGAAAAAAAAAAAAAAATCTCTTCAAATGCACATGGACAAAAATTTTCCAAGCAGCAAGCAATCTAAAAGGACAATTAATCCCAACTTTTAATCCAATCAAAGGCTCTTGACCAAACAAGCACTCAGATCTCAGAATCAGAGATTATACCCTTGTTGATAACATGTCAAGAGGTAAAAACTGGGAAAAATGATTAAGAAGAGTTTTCAATCTCCGAAAACAATCAACCGCAAGATTTGAAGTCAAGAAACAGTCAAACACTAGAAAAGGAAGTTCTTCCCAGGTAAACAAACAAATCTGGGCATCAAAAGAGACAAGAAGACCTAATCCAAAGCTTTTACAAATGAGTTCACAGTCTGGTAGTGGGGTACAGTGCGAGAATTAGGGATTCTCGCAGTCTAGATACAGGCAGGGTGTGAGAAGGTCACACTGAACTGAACAGTAGGGTGTGAACATCAATGATTCTCGCAGGCCACAGAGAGGTACAATGTGAAAAGGTTTGTAATCAAGAAAAATTTGGAAAAACGACAAAAATTTTGAGTGAACTTCTGGGTCTAGAGAGTCTATAAGGGTATCCTACAGACTCAGAGACTGGTTGGCAATGAAAAAAGTAGGTTAAGAGAAAATGGCCAACAAAAAACCACAAAATGAGTCGTATCCCCAGTGGAGTCGCCAATTTTGTTATCGGATAAATCGGTATATGCGGACATTAACAGATCTCCCTAGATCCACCTAGATCTAGAACAAAACAGGATAGGACATGACACTTCTCCTAAGTCACAATCATTGAATTTATCATCGAGAAAATGAATAAATGACATACCTTTAGATATTGCTTCCTTGTGTCTCTGTTGTCCCTGCTTCGCTTTGGTAGCCTTGAGATATCAGATCTATAACGACACAAATCGACCAAGGTGAAAGCAACAATAATATATTCAATGAAGACCTAAACATGTGATCAAGGATTCATGTAATAAAATAAAAGTGATTTTATGGGAAATGGACATGCCACTGTATTTATATTAAATGAAAGCAGAAGATACAACCAAATTGCCTTGATGTCGCAAGCTTCCTTTCGGTGGTCCTTCGTTCCAACACACACTCGCTCCACACTTGCATGAAGAAGATCCGTTGTGGCTTGATGGACAAATGGAGGCCTCAAGCATCAATTCAAACAGGATTCCTCACACAATTATGAGTCTATTATTTCATCAATTCTCTATTCAATCTTGCTTAACCTCTTCCTTGAGAAACCTTTCATTATATAGGAGAAGGAGAGATGGTTAAAGGGATGAGGATGATCCCACTAAATATGAGAAGTCAGTAGGGTGCCAACCATGTGAATGCCAACTCATTTTCTAGAAGATCCTCTTCTAGAACCTTCATAACTTCCTCTTCCTTTTAATCTTTGAAGCAGGTTCGCACCATACCTATAGAGCAGACTGCGAACATCTTGCACTCCAATTATAGGGTTGCCTGCGAGAAGAAGACAACAATCACTTTTCTCAGGAAAAAGGTCCATATGAGATCCTGAACACATAACTGTAGAGACATCACCAGAGTGACCAAAATAATGTGTAACAAATACCTTAAGAAGAAATTTATTATCTCAGTCTTTCAACATTCCCTTAAGAAATTGTCAGTCATCCTCTAGGTTCTTACTAGTCCTTTCCCAGACCTCAGGATGTGATGACGTCCAAGGTAGCCAACCTTCAGAATATTTGAGTCAGTCTTTTGAGCCTTTGATTTTTCATGATCCCTTTTTGAGATGGATTGAGCACTTTCCTAAAAGTGTGACTTGGCATGATTTTGTCCATCCCTCCCGCCTCCATGAGCTAGAATTTACGATCTCTGATAATGTGATACATGTTCTAAATCATGTTATTTTTGTGCTTGACTTGTCATTATTTTGGTTTATGATGAAACACATAGGCACGTATTATGAGATATTGCTAGGATGGTTTCACTGGTTATTTGACTACACCTAGCATTCAACCAACAAGTAAGTAGATTAGGTAGGAATTTGCATCCATTGTATATACCATCTACATATCATGTTAGTATAGTTGTAGTTTCACTTTCGTGTTGTTTTTCTCCATTATGTATATATGCATGCTTATGAAGCTCTTTATTTTATTATATCATATATGAGCAAGGGGTGATATCACCACCCTAAATATTACTGATGCATTTTGTTGAGATCTAGTAGGTACAAGTCATTACTCACATTATAGAATTGTTGAAGTATATAAGTGAGATAGAATTGGAAGGGGAGGATGTTCTGGTAAAAATTTTCATACTTTCTCTGCCATATTTTTTGCAAGATTGGTTTAAGGGTTATTTCGAAGATAGGGGTATCTAATCTTTCGTAGACGTCATTAGTAGATTTATTGAGTTTGTCAAACCACAATTCCAAAAATATGAAGATGCCCTTCAAAACATCACAATATCCCTAGAGGACGAAGGATTCACCACTGAGATTGTGGAAGATCTCAGGGATGTGTGCCATACTAAAGAACCCTCTGATATAAAAGGAGAGATTTATGAAGAAATTTTTCAACCCCTTGAAGAGGAGAAATATTTTTCCCATGATTCAATAGAATGCAGTGAAGACTTGACTAAAGAAGTGAGTTATGAGGATGAAGCACTAGTATTCCTTTGAGCACTTGGATTTATTCTATGAAGAAGATTATCAACTGTCGTTGTGCTCAAATTTTGATAAAGGTGAGGACGTTGCTTGTCTAAAGCAGGATACTTGTGACAAGGTTGTCCATCTCCCTTCGACTACTTTACCTTGCTATGTCACTAAGGGTGTAGATGGGAAACATGTCCCTTGTATTGATTTTTCTCCTTGGAAAATATTTCTTTTAGAATCCAAGGGTAGGTTGAATACCATAAGAAAACGTTTATTATCTCAGTCTTTCAACATTCCCTTAAGAAATTGTCATTCATCCTCTAGGTTCTTACTAGTCCTTTCCTAGACCTCAGGATGTGATGACGTCCAAGGTAGCCAACCTTCAGAATATTTGAGTCAGTCTTTTGAGCCTTTGATTTTTCATGATCCATTTCTGATATGGATTGAGAACTTTCCTAGAAGTGTGACTTGGCATGATTTTGTCCCTCCCTCCCGCCTCCATGAGCTAGAATTTACGATTTTTTATGATGTGATACATGTTCTAACTTGTGTTATTTTTTTGCCTGAATTGTCATTATTTTGGTTTATGATGAAGCATAGAGGCAGGTATTATATGATATTGCTAGGATGGTTTCACTGGTTATTTGACTACACCTAGCATTCAACCAACAAGTAAGTAGATTAGGTAGGTATTTGCATCCATTGTATATACCATCTGCATATCATGTTAGTATAGTTGTAGTTTCACTTTTGTATTATTTTTCTCCATTATATATACATGCATGCTTATGATGCTCTTTATTTTATTATATCATATGTGATCAAGGGATGATATCACCACCCTAAGGATTACTGATGCATTTTTTTGAGATATAATAAGCACAAGTCATACTAGAGACATTGAGGTTCACATGCACTCTATGGTGAGAACATGTCCCCGAGTTGGAGCCAGATGTTATCCCATACCCTGGGTATAAATAAGGAGATCATGTCTCAAGGCCCACAGGTCCTAGATATGGAGTGTCGAGAGCCAGATGACTTGATCATGGCCCTAAAGGTCCCCTCTTTTCTTAAGTGCAACCCATTTATTAGCAACAACAACATCCATCCCACCAGCCTGTTCATGAAGTAGCAGTAAGTCTTTCTCCATGATGTAATGAGTCTATGTATCATGGTATGTGTCACTCTGATTATTGAAGCACTTGAATATCTTGCATCAAATTCTCCTTCATTTCGTAACGTTTTCTTGGAAATTATTCTCTTTAACTTGTTCATACCTTGAAGGGTGACATGATGCCCTAGTAATTTGATCTCCCTTTAGGATGGGTTGCCACTAGGTGGGTCTGTGAAAGGTCATCGTTTGTTCCCTCCATACTTACCACTTTTCATTTTTATTCCTCTCATCTCCCCCTACCTTTGTTTGGGCATTGGGATTTTCCACACTAGGAAGGGTTGTATGTTGCCTTGTGGCAAGAAGGGGATAAAGGCCCAAAGGGTAAAAGTATCTAGCAAGAGTTAAAAGCCAAAGATGAAACTTTTGAGATGCTTCACCCAGGGATTCCTGAGAAAGAAGTAAAAATCTTCTCAGTAAGAAAAGGGAACCCATAAGAAAAACAAACACTCAAGGTATTAGTTGGTGGATGGGAGGTCTCATCATGAGCCGACCTATTATGACCATGGGCATGTAGCGGTCTGACATTACCATATATCTAGTCACCAAACTAGGGTAGTGGCTCTTGGTGGCATAACCAAGAGAAAGGGGGTCTCACCATGAGCCAATCTTTTCATATTTGTGAAATGTCTGTGGATAACACTATCAATTATGGTCACCAAGCTAGGACAGTGTCCCTCAACTCTTCCCTTGAAGCATAAAAACAAAAGATCAAAAGCAATGAATTTAACAATAAAAGGCAATGAACTGACTAGGAAACAATGACATCTATGACAAGTTGCAGCTCGCCCTCTACAAAGGCACCCAGAGGTAAGACTTACATTTCCATGTTATCACTGCACCTCATACCCAAACACTACCCCAGTCCACCTCATACACTTACATGACCTAGATTGGTTATCACCTGGGAAACACCCGAAACTTAAGGAGGATTAGCCCAATAGGACACCTTGTGACCTTCTCCAAACCTGACTTGTTAGATTGCATAACGTCTTTGAACATTTGTCTGGGTAAAGGGGGGTTTGATGCACATGTTTGGGTAATTTAATTATTGGATGTGATTTACATGTTATGATCCCTGTGACTTATGAACCCCTGGAGGGCGTACTTATTGTTGCTGCAGGACCTTGCCAGGTGGACAGGTACACATGGGGGAATGATTAGCTCAGACCTACATGGGGCTGAAATCCCATAGATGGATGTTGTAACCCCAGCCAGGGGCAGGAAGACATCAGATATTTTCACCGGAAAGAAAGAAGGACGTCATCTTGGAGGCACCCTGACAGACCTAGACCCAGAGGGATCTTGCTTTTCCACCTGGACATTGACCTTTGAGAGCCTATGACATCACCATCATGACCATGCACGTCATCCAGAGCTAGGGTTTGCATTTTGAGGGTAGTTGTGAGCTAGTTGGCATGTGTGGGCATCACCCAGGGCCTTTGGAGGCCAAACGTTTAGCATTTAGAGCACAATGTTCCACCTTAGGGGCTCAACATCACCCTAGAAGGGCATGACAACACCCTTGGAAGTGTTTTTAGATGCTAATTAATTTTATTTATGTCTAATTTGAATTTATTTGTAAATTGGCCAGGTCGACCTTTTTTTACCTGAAATTAATTAAAGGTCACAAGTTTTGTATAAATAAACATAAAGTACATTCATTTTTATCATCACAACTCCTCACACAAGAGGAGAGGTCTGAAATTTTTTCCCTAGAAGGGATATTGGATGACATTGTGAGGCACACTATTGTATAAGGCTGATTTTTTGCAAGTGGATCAATCTTAGAAGATTTTATGGTGATCTTGCATGGTATTTTCATGATTATTCTTGGTGCAAGTAGGTAAAATCTGCATTTTGTCATTTATTGAATGGTTTATGTATGGTTTTTTTTGCTCATACAAGATTATCAAATTGCATGGTATACTTAATGCTTGAGGTAAGGAACTTAATTTGCAACTTTCTTATTTTCTCTTTGCCAAGATTTTCATTGAATTCAGTAATTAGTGAAACCCTAGAACCCTAGTTTCCTAGCACTCTAAGGTTTTGACCTAGTTATCTTTGCCTATGTTCTTATCCCATAAAAATCCTAAGGAGAGCAAGGTGCTAGGGCCTAGAATTGCCTACACCCTAGTATCTTGTTTTCTTTAGGAAAATGAATAGGGGGACTTAAGTTACTACTTCTCCTATGCATTCCTCTTGGAATTTTGTGCACTATCAAAATTGATTTGCAGCCTTAGAAGAATCCATCCACTTGACTCCATAAGCCCTAGAAGGCACTAGTTCTAGCCTCTTTCTCATTGAAGGATTGATTAAACACTCAATCTCTCTTCCTTGAAGCTTTTGCTAACTTCTACTAACCCTAAACTAGACTAATTCATTAACTAACTTGTTGATGTTGCAAATCATTGCTACAACCATACAAATTCATGCTAAATTTCTGCATTCACCTACATAACTCACACTTAGCTCATTCGGAAATCACTTGTGACAATTGCCAATCAATCTACTAGATAAATGTTGAGTTTTCCTGATGTTTTCTTTCAATTTTGAGCACTAGAATTTGTTTTTGTTACAAAAGACTATTACAGCCATCTAACTAAAACAAATTCTCTGCAAAAGTGATATTAAATTCTAGCTAAACATTGTCAACTTTTCTTGTGACAATTTATTATCAATTTGCCTAGTCAAAGTTACTTTTTATTGTCTTTTTCAAGCAATTTCAAGGCATAATTCTTGTGGTTGTTACAAAATACTCATTGTTGTTATAAATTGTTACATTGCTGCAACTTTACATCAGCTAGCCCATTTTATTAAGGTTCATGGTCTTAAGAAGCACTAACATCATATTTTGTACTTGAAAGTTGCCATATTTTCTTTGTTCTCTTGTTTTGGGCAAGTACACTCCATGTTTTACCATTGCTTCATCTCTTAAAGGCCTTACGATCTTTTGACTTGAGTGACCAGTAAGAGGGGGGTTTTCTTGCATCTTTTCCTTAGTCTTATCATCTCTTTAGGTCATTAGGGATGTCTCCTATGGGGTAACTTTGATATACTCCTAAATAGAAAGGGGTTTCCTAATAAGGTGACAGTGATAGGTCACCCCCTCTTACGCCAATATTGAATTTACCTTCCTTGGGCTTTGGGCAAGTACATATTGTGTGATAACAATACTTATGGATGAAATCTGATAGTGTCTCACTATGATGGGCCACTGGGTGGTCGTGCTGACAGAGGACTGCGCCCACAACTTATTCTAAAGCATTTGTCTCGATCTCAAAGGGTTGTTGTAGGTCAGGTAATGAAAGCATTGGGGCTGAGCACAAACGTTGCTTCAGATCATTGAACACTTGCTATTGGGATATGCCCCACACAAATTTGGCCCTACCACCACCCTGGTAACTTGGTTGAGGGCCCATGCAATATGAGAGAATCCCAACATGAACATGCGATAGAAATTGACAAGGCCTAAGAATCTATGAAGCTCAGTTAGTGTGGTTAGGGTTGGTCGGTCAAAGATGACTTGGATCTTTGCTGGATCCACATGCACACCATGCACATCAATAATGTAGCCTAGGTATTGGACCCTATCCATGCCGAAGCAACATTTTTCCAAATTGGCATATAGATTGTGCTGTAGGAGAGTGTGTAGAACCTGTTGAATATGTTGTAAGTGTTCTTCCCAAGTCTTGTTGTAGATGAGGATGTCATCCATATACACCACTACAAAAGGGTTAGTGAAAGGCCGCAAGATATTGTCCATCATCCTCATGAAATTTTTTGGGGAATTTGTCAAGCCAAAGGGCATGACCAACCATGCAAAAATACCTTCTTTTGACTTGAAGTCAGTCTTCCATACATTTGTCTTGTTTATTGGGACCTGATGGTAGCCAAACTTCAGATCAATCTTACTGAAGTATTTTTCATCCTTGAGCTAATCAAGGAGATCGTCAATTCGAGGAATCAGGTACCAGTTCTTGACTATGATTTTGTTTAGGGCCCGATAATCAATGCAGAGTCACTAGGTCTTGTCTTTCTTCTACACCAACACAATTGGGCTTCCACAAGGTGATTAGTTGGGTCGGATGTACCCCTTGTGGAGAAGTTCTTGGATCTGATGTTGGATCTCCTCATTTTCTAACAAAGAGTGATGATAGACTGACACATTGGGTAGCGGTGCGTCGGGGGTCAGATCGATGTAATGCTTGACCTTATCCACTTGATTTTGCTGTGTGGAGAGGTTGGCCGCAGAGGCCATGGATGTGGCTGCAAACTTTCACTCATTCTGAGAGTAAAACACAAAGAAGACAAACTTCCCGGTCTGAGAAATGACCTTCTTGCATTGCTTGGCAGAGATCAAGGAAATAACACTAGGTGGGACTACCTTGGGTATCTTGTACAATTTCATGTTCAAAGTAATAATAACACTACGAGGCCTAGACTCATATACAACATGAAGTTTCCATAAATAAGGTTGGCCCAAAAGAACATCACAAACTTCAAGGGGAGCAACATCACATAATACCTCATCTTTGAATGGCTTGATGCCATATGACATGCGACATTATTGGCTGACACGGAGATCACTTCCTTGGCAGAGCCATCCGATGGTGTAGGGATGCAGGTGTGGTGTTGTCAGCAAGGCTAGCCGCTTGACGACTTCTGTTAAGATGAGGGTCGTATGGCTACCACTATCAACAATGAAGTGCAATGGAGAGCCTTTCACCCACATATGTGAATGAAAGAGGCACTTGCCTTCCTCTGGCTCATCAGGTTCACTAGGCTCGATTTTAAATAAGACAAAAATAATGCATATAATTAAATCATTAATAATGATGGTTCAATTCATTTATAACGAAGGGCATCAAACTAAATACTCATACTCTAAGAAATCCATGATGCTTGCCACTCATTTTTTATTGGAAAATTTAGGTAATTGAAAGAATTATGGTAAGCCTTAAGCATAAATCTTAATTAAAAGAATGACCCTCAACAATCTAAATTCTTCAATGTACTTAACCAACCTTTCTAAATAGCTTTAGGCATCATGGAATCTTAAACTTTCATTTTTACGAGGCAATGCAACATTTGATGCTAGGATGGCCCTTTCCATGCAAATCATTTAGAAATTAAATTATGCACAAATTGACTTTTCCATTTGAATTATAATATTGATAATTTAAATTATAATATCCATTATTTGATAATTTKAATGTGCAATGTTAATTGRGTTTAGTTGTGGTGGTTAGGGAGGAATGATTTTTATTCTTCCCACCTAAGTTCAATTTCCGCGAGTAATATATTGAGAATAATATATTGAATTTRTATCTTGTTGTAATGAATTTGAACCATRTTATTAATCAACATCATGTCATGAAAATTTTAAGATTTACCCTAAATACCATTCTTAAAATAAAWWAAAAATACTAAATAAATTTCTCACACCATATAACCTAAAAACAACAACTTRAATATGATGAAAATTTTAAGATTTACCCTAAATACCATTCTTAAAATAAATAAAAATACTAAATAAATTTCTCACACCAAAACAACAACTTGAATATGAAAAACCCTTTCATTTTACATCTTTCCCAAAACTTTGATATCATATTTTAAGTTAATTTTCATATGCGAATGATCAATAAAGCATGCAATAACACACATTCTCTAAGAGAAGAGAAATGCTCAAGACAATATCTTATTCTTTATTTTATTTTTAAATATTATTTATACATTATGTGTTTGTTTTTCGGTTTCTACTCCAAATTTTAAATGTCAAAGTGACATCCCTAACAACATCTTCTCGCCCAAATAGAAACTCGTGTAACTATGAAAATTTAAATAGAGTTTTACATATGAGGATATTCCATTACATAAGCTTTAAATAGAGTTAAATATAATGTATATTCTATTACATAAGCTTTTGCTTTTGGCAACATGAATCTCCTTTTTTTTTTAAATGTGGGAAACAAAGTCGTCAAGAATCTTCATGCTTGAAGTTAGCAAAAGTCTAATAATTGGAAGGTAATTTTGGTTTTCAAAAAATATTTCTATTTAATTTTTATTTTTTTTATAATTATATATATATATATATATATGTGTGTGTGTGTGTAAGAAAGTCTTTTTTTTTTAAAGGTTAAATTGCAATCAAATATAGTATTTGAGGTTTTGTATAAGATTAAGGTTAAATGTTTTGTTTTTAGTTCTAGGGGAATTAATAACTGGTTGAGATTATTTGGGCGAGGCTCATATTCAAATTTGGTTGGTTGTCACTATAAACCCTAGGCTAGTGCTAATAACTCACAAGCGAACACCTAGTAGGAAAGTTATGACTTAGCAAGGACTAAAATATCCAGAGAAGCATCCACGAGGGGGGTCCCACTCATTAGGGGTGTCTATCATTCTAGCCTTATCACAATGGTCTAACATCTCATCAGGTATTTGAACTTGCACGGGGAGAGTGCAAGGCATACCTCTCAACCATCTCGTCAAACCACCTCAACATTAAAGCCACAAGTGGGGTGTATCCATTCCACCAAGGTCCGAACAAGATTAAGGCTAAATGTTACTAAGTGGGGTCCTAAACTTGAGTGTTTAATAGGTCAAAGGGATAAATGGATAAATGAAAAACGGATTAATGAAGATGGCTTAAGACTCAAAGCATATGAAAATGCCTCAAAACCCCCATTAAGCCCCCTCTCTTGTGGAATCATAGCCCACATTACTCCAGTCCTTACCCATCTGCAGTCAATGATGTATTTCATTTTATTATTTTCAATGTACATCGTTTACATATTACATCACTTGGCCGATGGACATTCATAATAATTACAAATATATAATGCTACATTGGGGATCAAAATTGGGGTGTTACAATCCCCTCCCCCTACAATTTTCACTGTCCTCGGTGAACATCAACATACATGTGTACATGTATACATACATAAATTAGTACATCACAATACTTAATAATTTCGCAATTTAATGGTTCATGCAACAATTCCGACCAACAATCTATCATTCCTCTCAACCTACACAACCCAAGGAAGTGTACCACTTTCTCTGCATCGTAGTCCCTCATGATGTCCCACTTCCCTTCCATGGCTCTAGCATAGATCATATAGGAATCCTTGGAGTTGTGTCACCAGGAAATCCAACTTCACAAAAATGGAGTCTTTGTACACATATGTACAAACATACATTCAAATTTACTCAAAAATCTGCAAAATGTTGCAGGTACTCTTCCTGCATTGCTTCTTCATGCTACCATGTGGTGTCTTCAAAACCTTTACCAGGCCCATGGTTTTGTTCCAGAGCACTTTCAATTTACGACCTAGTATGTGCACCAGATCCACCTGAAAGTCTCCTTCGTGCTCCACCTATATCACAATCCAATCAGTCACATGGTTAGGATTAGGCACATACTTCTTCAATAAAGAGACATGAAACACATTATGAAATCTCATGGCTACAGGAAATGTGAGCATGTAGGCAACAAGGCCTATCCTCTTTAGAACATCAAACAACCCACAATATCTCGCTGCCAACTTTGGGAAAATTCCTAATTTTAGTGAGCTCGTTTTTCCTTTACTTTCATAAACACATTCTCCCCCACATTAAATTCCCTGTGTTCTATGCCTTTTTCAGCATGGTCCTTTTGTCTATCCTATTGATCCAGGATCTTTTCATCGTGACTTATAAAGAATTGTGTTAAATGAGCATAAATTAAAGTGCACCATTAAAGAAGGGAAAACTCAAAAATGAAGAGACATAAGCATCA
>ML809517.1:86047-102700 GCA_009831015.1 Picea engelmannii | reverse complement strand
GAAGTCCTTCCAAATTTCTTCTAAAATTGGTGTGGTTTGCCAGATTTGGTGGACCCACCATTTTTTTATTTTTGAAATTCGTTCATGGGTTGTTATTGGACATTTCAGGGATGCCACGTGTCGCTCGCTGATTAGGCCACGTGGCGCCCATTGATTGGGCCATGTGGTACCCATTGATTAGTCCACTTTTTTTCTGATGTCAATCCCTGTCAATACGTACATGACACATGGTGCTTCCTGGGGTGGTGCCACGTGGCATCGCCTGGGGTGCCACGTGGCATTTTCCTATTGGTCCACATGGACCCCTGAAAATCCCATTGGTAGGTGACACATGGAATTCTACGGTGTTGCCATGTGGCATGATGACTTCAACAACCGTCATGCTAACATCACTCTGCCATGTCAGTTGTGGATGTCAGCGATACAGATGATGATGTGGCCCCCTATTGACTTGCCATGTTTGACTGCAACTTTGACCGCGAATATCTTTCAAACCGTAACTTTGTTTGACGAGTCGTTTGCACCGTTAGAAATCTTGTGATGATCTCTTCAAGATCATGTTGTTTTCACCGAGTTTTTGGAACTTTGAATTTTTTCCCTTTCTTTGTCTGTTGGAGTCATTTTGAGTGTTTTGAGTTTCCTCTGTGAGTTCTCAGTTATTATTAGCCTTTTATAGATATTTTTTGGATCATGCCTTCCCACTAAGAGATTTTTGGACCACCAAAATCTTTCATCAATCAACTGGTAAGTGAGGGAAGAGTCCCCTCACTTTGTCCTTCTCGATCCACTTTTCTTTGCTTGGATGTGTGCCTTTTAAGCCTACTCGAAGATAATCAACATCACCCTTGCAAAAATTCCTTGTCCTCCTGTCCAGGATGATATCTTCCTGTGGCTCATCCAAGTACTCAGGTGCAAACTCATCAACTAAAGGTATTGAAACTTCCTCATCTTGATCCATGATCATGGGATGCTCATACAGTTTCAAGTTCTCAACGTTCACAACTGAGTAAATCTGCATATAAGGTGGAAGATCCAGATGAAAAGCGTTGGTACCACTTTTCTCCAAGATAGTGAAGGTTCCATAATGAATGGGCTTGAGTTTCTTGCTTTCACCCTTCAACTCTCCTTATTGATGTGAAGCCATACACGGTCTCCAACCTGAAACTGATGATCAACCATGTGCTTGTCATGCCGAGCTTTATACTATGCTTGAATTTTCTCCAGTTGTTCCCTGACTGCCTGGTGTATCTGTTGGATCCTCTGGATGAACTTGCAAGCTCTGTCATCTATTCATTATTCCTTCACATCGACATCTCTCTCGTACATCAAGTCCAAAAGAACCTTTGGTAGGTACCCAAAACATGTCTCAAAAGGTGAAATCTCAGTGGATGAATGTAAAGCTCGGTTGTACGCATGATGTACATAGGGTACTTGTTGATCCCATAACTTGGGACACTTATTGTAGTAGCCTCGAAGAAAAAGTACCATTGTTTGATTTACCACCTTTGTATGTCCGTCGGTCTGTGGATGGAAAGAAGTGCTTCTCTTCAGTTTGGTGTGCATCATTCTCCACAATCTAGTCCAGAATTCCCCAAGGAATTGAGTATCTCGATCTGAGACGATGGATGTGTGTAACCCCAAGTGAACCCAAACATGCTGAAAGAAGAGAATAGCAGTATGCTCAGCAGTGATCTTCTTTTTACATGGAATAAATATACACATCTTGTTGAACCTATCCACTACCACATACAAATAATCACGAACTCCTTTGGTCATGGGTAAACCCCCTACAAAATCCATGGAGACACTTTCCCATGGATGGGATGGAACATGAAGTGGTGAGTATAGCCCCATTTTTCTATTAGAGGGCTTACAAGTAGAACACATCACACACCCCTTTACATATTTAGTTACAATTTATTTCATTTGAGGCCAATAAAAAAAACCTCTGCAAATGAACCATAGTTTTTCCTACCCCAAAATGCCCAGACACAAGAGAAGTATGAGATTCTCATATTACATGGACTCATTCACTTGTAGGAATACATAGCTTTCCAAGATGGTAGAGTAGTTTTCCCTACAGACAATAGTTCTCTAAGTGTGCACCAAGGGTTAGCTTCACATATACTTCTTTAAAATATTCATCGATGGCATATTGTTCTACATAGCTATCATGAGATAAAGAAGTATTCTTCAAAATAACAAAAGAAACAATAGGAGGTCTAGAAAGCGTATCATCTACCTTGTTACTTGTACCCTTTTTGTACTTGATTACCAAGTGAAATTGTTGTAGAAAACCCATCCACCTATAGTGTCAATATTGTTGCAATTTGGTCTGTGCTTGAAGATATTGTAAGGGTTCATGATCTGTATGTATGATTGTTTCCTTCCCTAACAAGTAGTGCTTCCATTTCTTTACGCTACTGGACTAATGCTTACAACTCTTTATCATATGTAGGATAGTTAACAAAAACTTGGTTAAAAGTTTCAGAGTGGTAATAGATAGGCTTACGATATTGCATCAATATTGCACCCATGGCTTATCCGCTGGCATCTGTTTCGATCTCAAAAGGATGTTGAATATTTGGTAGTGCTAATACCGGTGCGGTACTAATCTTCCCCTTCAAAGTGTCAAAAGCTTTGCGTTGCTTTCCTTCCCACTGAAAAGTGTTCTTCACACTGGTTAAGGCATGCAAAGGCGCTGCTATAAAGGAGAAATTGGGAATGAATCTCCTCCAATTCTAAACTGCACCTAAGAAGCTTCAAACTTCGATTACACTTTTTGGCTCAGGCCAATTTACAATGACATCAATTTTTGAAGGGTCAAATTTCAATTGCACTCCTCCTACAATATGACCTAAGTACACAAGTGGAACCTTTCCAAACTCACATTTAGACAATTTTACATACAACTTTTCCCTTTGCAAAGTATCCAATAATTGATTTACATGCCTCACATGCTCATCCCAAGTCCTGCTAAAAACAAGAATGTCGTCTAAATATACAATCACAAAGTCATCTAGGAAAGGCATGAATACATCATTCATCACACGCATGAAATTTGTCGGAGCATTGCAAAGCCCAAACAGCATAACTAACCACTCAAAAAATCCCTGTTTGGTTTTAAAGGCAGTTTTCCATGCATCATGTTCTGCGACTCTGATTTGATGATACCCACTGCAAAAATCCAACTTAGTGAAATAGAAAACATTCTTCAATTGATCAAGTGAATCATCTATGCGAGGAAGAGGGTATCAATTTTTCACCGTGATTTTATTTAAATCCAGATAATCGACACACATTCACCATGTGCCATCTTTCTTTGGCACCATCACGATCGAAGAACCACAAGGAGATGAACTTGGCCTGATGACCCCTTAACCCAAAAATCCCTGTACCTGCTTCTTGATCTATGTCATCTCCGCAACTAACATCTTGTACATGCCCACATTACGAAGAGGAGAATCCTACTGAAGATGTATCTCATGTTGGATTTCCCTCTTAGGAGGTAATCCATCTGGTTCCTGAAAAATATCATCATACTTAGAAACAATATCAATTAATTCCCTTTTGGAAAGCGTGGGATGTCCCAACATTTTTCTCTCTGATGACCATGAATACATCTCTTATTAGTGTTTATGAGTCTTTTCATTTTCCCTGCACTAACAAGTGTTGTATTTACCCTCATGTTGTGAGATCTAACAATATATTCCACTCCCCCTTTAGTAAGGTGGTATTTGTTCTCATGATGAAAGAAGATTGCTTTTCTATCATAAAGATAAGGACTTCCGAACACTATGCCACATATATCAAGTGGTACAACATCCAAATCCACTTCATCAATCAATTTTGAAGCAATAGCAAATCCGATCCTACATTGTTTGGTGACATTAAGTTTTTCTTTGTCACATACCCAACCAAGAGGATAAGGCTTTGGATGTGGTTTCGTTTCAAGACCCATTTTCTTGACAAGTTCTTCAGATATTAAGTTTACTTGGGAACCCAAATCAAATAATGTATCTATCTTAGTATGTTTAGATACAACTCTTATATGAAACAACTCATTCCTCTTTCATTCATCAACATGAGATTAATCATTGGAACTAGAACTAGCATGAAGAGAATATTTACCTTGTACTCCAATCGTTGTGATCTTTTCTTCATCTCCTGAATCGGAACCAAGATCTTGTTGTACCATAGCAACGGTCTTTGTTCTCCCCTTTCCACCGAATTGTTTTGGTTTCTTTTCTGGATGCAGTTTCCAACAGTGTTCTTCATCGTGACCTCTCTTCTTGCAATGAGTGCAAGATGGTTTTCCTCCTTCTCTCGTCACTGTAGAGGTCTTCTTGTCCTTCCTTTTAAACTTCTTAAAATTATTTTGTGGGAAATTGGAAGGTTTCTTTGTGGGATCTTATTGAACATGTTTCCCCCTGTTCTCAAGGTGAGTGGATTGCACACAAACATTGTCAAGACTAGTGGGGTTAAACAAGAGAAAAGTATGATGAATATAACTGTGAAGTGCGCCAATATACTTATTAAAGTTTAATAAGAATCCAAAGGAATGTTCAATGCAAGAGTCTTCTTCCTAAATTCTTCTGTGAAACTTTGTACTGTTTGTCCTTTACTTTGCCTTAAAGTTTTCCATTCCATCATTTCTTTATGTAAATACCCTAATGGATAAAATCGCTTCCTTATCGCTGATTTAAATTCCGACCATGAGGAAAGAAGCTTACCACACTTACTTATGTCTTGAAGCTTTCTCTCCCACCGTACGAGAGTAGTGCCTTCCAACTGAAGAGAATCCAATTGCACTTTAACTTCCTCTTCATCAATATGTTGGACACTGAAATACACTTCAATCGGATCCAATTATCTATATTTTCAGGATTAACATCTCCATTAAACATAGGAAAATCAAATTTTACATCAATCTTTAATAATGGTTTCTTAAAAGAGGCTTTATGGCTACAATGATGAGAATGATGAGAATGCTCAGAGGAAGAAGAACTAGAACTCGAAGGTGAAGATGGAGGCTCAGGAGGATCTCCTCCAACCCCTTGGTTGACTGAAGCATCATCATTTGCATTGGCTTCCTTTTTCTTCCCTTTCTTCTTCATCCTCTTCTCGTAATATCCATACATTGGCTCGACCATTTCTGACATGCAATAAAAGACCATGTGAAATTTTTTCTCCTGTTCATCACGCTTGTCCTCTTCTTCCATTTTCCTCCTTCTGGATACACGACCAACTTCAGGATTGAAAGTATTAAGAGTTCCTTCATCCTATTTATGCTTGGCCCTAGTATGCATTCACACTCAACAATTCAAGTCAAAGATGACTGCTCTGATACCAACATGGTCCAGGATATTTTCATTGTGACTTATAAAGAATTGTATTAAATGAGAATAAATTAAAGTGCACCATTAAAGAAGGGAAAACTCAAAAATCAAGAGACATAAGCATCAGATATGAACATAAAAACTTGATAACGGAGTTCGTCCCTGGTGGACTATATCTCAGGGTCTTGCTCTCAAATGGGTAGGATATTTCATTAACTCAACAAAAGAAATTTGGCAAGTACATAAATATACCTCATTCTAAAATCAAGTTGTAGAAATAATGCTCAGTTCAGAAAACTGACATCACCACTGAATTCGTGGCATCAAATTACCCAAAAATGACTGTCTACATGCTCTTTTCTGACTCTAGCACTCCCAGGCCCAAGAAGAATTATGTCTCAGTTTCCATGCCCTCTGCAACCTACAATGATGATTGTACCATCTTGAAATTCATGCATGCAGGTCGTACGGTCCACGCCTCTTCTCCCCAGATCTGGGCGGATTGTACTTTTTAAGTAATAAGCGTGGGCGGATATACCAAGAGGTACCCGTGGTGCATTGGTTGTGGGTGGATTTGTTAAGGCTTGGGCATCGATGGAGGTTCTTGGGTCGAATCCCATTGAACTCTATTTTGGTATGTTGGTTGTATATATATATATATATATTTGTAATATATTTGACTCCTGCTAACTTTAGCGGAGTCGCTAGAAATCCTTCCAACTTGTTGCTAAAATTGGCGTGGTCCATCAGATTTGGTGGACCCACCATTTTTTTATTTTCGAAATTTGCTCACGGGTTGTTATTGGACGTTATGCGGCCCGTTGATTAGTCCACCTATTTTCTGACATCAATCCTTGTCAATCCGTACATGACACATGGCGCTTCCTGGGTGGTGCCACGTGGCGTCGCCTGGGGTTCCACGTGGCATTTTCCTACTAGTCCACATGGACCTCTGAAAATCCCATTGGAGGGTGACATGTGGTAGACTCTGGTGATGCCACATGGCATACTGATGTCAAAAGTCATCATGCTAGAATCACCCTACCATGTCAGCTGTTGATGTTAGTAGTACAGATGATGATGTGCCCCCCTATTGACTTGCCTTATTTGACCACAAATTTGACCATGAATATCTTTCAAACTGTAACTCCATTTGACGATCCATTTGCACCGTTAGAAATCTTGCGATGCGCTCTTCACAATCATGTTGTTTTCACTAATTTTGGGGAACTTTGAATTTTTTCCCTTTCTCTGTTTGTTGGAGCCATTCTAAGCGTTTTGAGTTGCCTCTGTGAGTTTTGAGTTATTCTTAACCTTTTATGGATCCTTTTTAGATCACCTATGTAGTCTATAATTCTAGTTTATTTATACTATCTTCTCGTCCATTTCTCTCAATAATTCTGCCCCAATAATGGATTTGTCTGTTGGGTTATCCCAACTCACTAGTGTGTTGCATTTTCTACCATACAAGGCTTCAAATGGGCTCATCTTCAATAATTCCTAATACCCATTATTATAAGAAAAATCAACCAAATGAAGATAGTCTTCCCACTTGGAAGGCTGATTCATTACATATATTCTTATCATATCAACAATTATTTGGTTGACCCTCTCTGTCTTCCCATCTGATTCTAGATGATAAGTTGTGCTAAAATTCAGATTCGTTCCAAATCCTTTGAACAACCCTTTCCAAAAATTGGAAGTGAAATTGGTATCTTTCTTAGATACAATTTCCTTAGGCACACCATGTAGCCTGGAAATTTCCTTCATATAAATTTATGCAATGTTTGTTGCCTTATGTTTCATCTTGACTAGTATAAAATGTGCAATCTTTATAAGATTTTGCACCTCTACCATGATGGAATCATGTTGCCTTGTTGTTCTAGGCAATTCAATAATGAAATCTATGGTAACAATCTTCCATTTCCACTCGGGAGTGGGAAATGGCGGTAGAAATCCCACTGGATGTATGTGCTCAACCTTTACCTTTTGACATTCCATGAATCTAGCAATAAAATCATCTACATATTTCTTCATTCTAGGCCAATAATATTGGCCTCTTACAACTGCAATTGCTTTATGGTATCGTGGATGTCTAGCATATGTCACATTGTGCATTTCTTTTAAAATTAAATTTCTCAATTATGAAGAATTGGGAAAATAAACTTTGTTCCTGTACAAGATAATTCCATCCTCTTCCATTTTGAAATCTTTATATTTAGGTTGTACATTACTTTGTTTTAAGCTTTCTTTAATTTATACATAGTGTTGGTATGTTGCTATGGCTTCTAAAATTCTGTCTTTTAAATTTGAATTGTACATGCTAATGGTTGTAACTTGCATTTCATGCACCCTTTTATTAAGTGCATCAACCACTTTATTCTCTTTTCCCTTAATATGCTTAATGTCAAAGTCATATTAAATTCCATCCGTCTAGTTTGGCTAGCATTCAATGTTGATTGCCCAAACAAATATTTCATACCACTATGGTATTTCCTAGACTCAAGTACAAGGAAAATGCTCGGCATACAATCAAATAGTTGGAAGAAGGTGCATACAACCCTTTGGTTAAGAGAAAAACTCAAATAAACCAATTTAGCAACCTCCTATAGAAGTGCAATGCATATGAGATGAAAACCATTGATCCTTGAGACTGGAAATGCATCCTATGGTGGTAGTAATAGAACTTATATACTCACTATTCGACAAGGGAAACCAATAATGCAGTTAATTCACAAGTTTGATTACATATTCCTCTCATTCACACTCCCACTATTCACTAACAACCATTAAAATTAGAACTAAAATAAGAATACTTAGAGCACAACCACACAACCATTAATATTAGAACTAAAATAAGAATACTTAGAGCACAACCACACAACCATTAAAATTAGAACTAAAATAAGAATACTTATAGCACAACCACACAACCATTAAAATTAGAACTAAAATAAGAATACTTAGAGCACAACCACACAAGCATTAAATACCATAAGACAACATAGATTTTTTTTGCCTTGGAAACCCAAATGGGAAAACCAACTTTGAATGGTTGCTCAACTTTCATTTCGACAATCTCTAGTTACAACGCAATTATTGGCTCTCTATGTTTACTCTCATCCTTAGCTAAAAGATCCTTTGAGAGTGAAAGCATAGGAACACATAGGGAGATTTGGGCTAATGGGAAGGCCAATAGGCTTGACCTTTCATTTCCCATTCCTTAATATTTTCTTTCCTATTATTATTTTTCTTTACCATTTTTCTCTCTCTTTTGTCTCATTTACTTTTACATTCATGTTGTTTTTAATAATTTACTAACCTTCCTTAATTACCTAATTAGACTTGCAAGTACTAAGTTTTACAACCATTCACTTGTTTGGATCCATTTCAAATCACACCTCCCCATTGAGAGGATTTTTGGTCTCTAAAAGATTAGAGGAAACCAATAACGATTAATGTGCCTTTTATTTGCCTCTCTAGAACATGGCTCTCACTCTAGCTCCTAACTACAACTCTAACTTTGGATCTAGCTCTAGCTCATGGTTGTGGCTACTAGCTCCAATTCTAGCTATGGATCTGGATTTTGTTGTTGGCTCGCTTGTTCCTGCAATGCAAAGGTCTACTCATTGATTCTCAGCTTTGAGTAATTTCTAAATCTGAACTT
Organism: Picea engelmannii; assembly: GCA_009831015.1. Classification (NCBI taxonomy): domain Eukaryota; kingdom Viridiplantae; phylum Streptophyta; class Pinopsida; order Pinales; family Pinaceae; genus Picea; species Picea engelmannii. The sequence continues at coordinate 93,694 of ML809517.1, read as the reverse complement.
TGCAATCAACATTCATTTCCATCTCTATCAGACTTGGAGATGATTCATCTTGGAAATCAATGAATCCAATTCAAATGTTAGTCCTCTTATTTAGTGTGACCTGAATAAGCAATGCCATCATGTATCAATTCCACAAGAGCAGGTATGGAATACCTTCTTCTACCAGGAGCAATTTCTTCATGCCATGGAAACAATTCTTTGCAGCCATGTCAATTGAATGATAGTCTTACATACTCCCACATGTTGGTTGTAGGAGACTTTATCATTCATACAATGGTTCATCTATTGGTGAGTCATTCTTCAACTAGATTACAATGAAAGAAACATTATCCCATGCTTGAGATCCTTCTCTGGTCTCTCCTACTTCCACCGAACAATTGATTTCTTCATTGGTGAGGTCGACCTCTTGTGTTGCTAGAACTCCTTGGACAACATTTTCTCCTTGGGATAGATATGCATGGAACTCTTCATCCTCTTTAGTATTCACTATCCACACTCCTCTCTTGGTTGTGTGTTTTATGGAGTGAATCTTTGGATGAATTTTCCAACAATATACTTTCTAATGACCACTCAACTTGCATTGGTGGAAAAAAATCTTGGTGCTACTATATGGACTGCTTGACATCCTTGTTTTCTCCAAGTTCCTTTTATTTTGTTGTTGGTTTGGGGAAACCTTCTTCTAATTCCTCCTGGAAAAAAAAAACTAGCTTGTGGCATGTGGCTTGCTTCTCCCATCAAGATGCCTCTAGATCACCTTTCTTCCTACAAAAGAAACATACTTTGCATACCTAATAACTAACAGCTCTATGGCCTTTCTTCTTGTAGCAATGACAAACAAGGGATGTCTTACCTACTGCGTCCCTCTTTCTATTTGTCTTCTTATTTTGGGTGATCTTTTTACCACTTATTCTAAGTGTTGGTGTAGGATAAGTATTTGCAATTTCCTCATCATTTCTCTTCTCCAATATGCCATAAGAAGGATGGAGTAGGAGTGTGCTTCCCTTTCCTCGATGTTGCTCTTTCTTTTGATGAGAAAGCCAACTCTACCATGTCTTTTGTCTTTACAAAAGTGGTATTCGTGGACATGGGATTTTCCCCTTTGGCATTCAAACATAGGCCTTCATGCTTCACCCTTGATTCAACTACAATTGGGCTTAGGATGTCTTGTCTTCTCTTACCTATCCCTTTTCTATCGTAGCCAATCTACCTTAACAAATTCAAACCAATACCCCTGGTATAATTTTCAAATTCACCAAAATTCTCTTGCAAAATTTCTAAGGAATGTGAGCTTACTAGAGTTGTCTAGGTCATGGTGTTGGACTTGACAGTGGCAATGGAAGGTGGCTTTGCTTCCTTGGTCTCTTGGACAATTGCTTATAACTTTGCTAATGCTTCTTCCTTATCTACCAAATCTTATTGCAGTTGAGTCATCATCTGAGTGAACCGGTCGTCCTACCAACTATCAATTTGGATTACCTTCTCTCATGATTGCACAATGCACTATGTGCTTTTTCCAATCTTCTATAACAATTGTGAGGGAGTCTTGGCACTCATCAAATTTATTGTTTACCAATGTCAACAATTTGGTAGAGGTGTAAAGTTTATTCTCCGTCTCTGTCATCCTCTAGTCATAAATTTGGACCTTTTCTTTCAAGATTTTTTTCTCTTCTTGAAGTTGAACATTGATGGTCATTGAGTCTTTCAACCTTTCTCTATTTGCTTTACCCATGCTAGGTTTGCATTCTCTTCAAATTTCTCGCAACTACATCATAGTCAAGGATTTAATGCTATGATACTGTATGATTTATAAATGAGGGAATTTTATCCATATTATTTTGAGAATGAAATGAAGATAGAGATATAACAATGAAATACACAGAAATATTGCAAGAAATAGAGAGATACAGTATTACACAATTTCTATTAATGAACAAAATGTACAAAACTGAAAAAATACAGAGTAAATGAACTCTCCAGAATGGTGGCAACTTATCTTTGAGAAGAGATGTGACGACTACGCTCATTTGCAAGAAGATGTTTACAATAAGGATCCAAAGGCCTTTTTAACATAAAGTATAAATGAGAAAAACCCTAAACATCCAAAACTGTAACCTCAAAAGATGAAACGCCAAAAGGTTTGTGGGCCCCAATGGGGGTTAGTTGATACATCAACTTCTTAAGGGCATAACTTTTGCATACGATATCCATTTGGGGTGTTTGATACCTATTTGGAAAGGTCTAGCCGAGAAGTAAAACTTTATCCGAGGGTGAGGCAATGTTGATGGAAAACCCATGGTCCCTCAAAAGTCCAAAAAAAAATCGTTTAGGGCCTCAAAACGACCCCAAAAGTTTAGGACCCGAAAAACTGTAGAAAAACTCCAAGGTGGAAAACTGTATTTCGATCTAGTGGAATAGGTGGGTGGCCACTGATATCCAGATGGATCATTCCTTCCCCCTTAGGAAAAAATGGTATCCATTGCGTCAAGTTCCTGGGGAACCTTTTTCTGAATTTGAACCTTGTTGAGTTGCTTGCCTTGTTGAAGATGATGTCCTTCTTAGCTTGTTGAAGGTTGTCATGAAACTATTGTTGGAGGAGTTGGATCCATTGAACCAATCTAGCTGCATGATCTGCTTGAGTGTGGGAGGAATTTGTCTGTGAAGATGCATCATGAAGAGTTATATCAATGGGGGATAATGGTTGGAACCCCAAGCATACTTGAAAAGGGTTGTGGCCAATAGAGCTATGAAGAGCTCTATTATAGCTTGGCTTGATTGGGCAACACAGAGGCACCCCCGTAGGTGAAGAAACAATATCTTCTTTCTCTTCTACAATATTGTTGACCTACTTCTATTTCATACAAAGGTCTCAGGCCGAGGCTATAGTGTTCATAGTGTCCTTATGTTCACCTTCTAACCAAATCACAAAGAGGATAAATTTTACAGTGTGAGAGATTACTTTGCGACACTATTTTGTCGGGACAATAGTAGGAACTACCTCTAGTATCCTATAGAGATGACCCCCTAAAGTAACAATGAAACTACAAGATCAAGACTCATAAACATCATGATGCTTCCACATATATGGTTGGCCTAACAAAACATCAAAAAATTCCAATGGGGAAACATAACGCAATACCTCATCCTTAAAGGGCTTGATGTCGTAGGACAAGAGACACTTTTGGCTGATACAGAGATCTTGATCCTTGCAAATCCACCCGATGTTGTATGGATGTGGGTATGGAATTGTCGACAAATCCAACTACTTTATGACCTCTACCGAGATGAGGTTCTTTTGTCTTTCACTATCATCAATGAAATGCATTGGGGTCCACTTCACCCACATCTGTGAATGGAAGAGGTGTTCCCCCTCCTAATGATCCTCTGGTTATATTTTTTGGATTGTTGTGGTCACAATGGTAGCAGTGTGTTTTGCATCAATAATCTATCTCCATTTATTTATTTTCTGAATCAAAGTCCGAGTTGGGGCTCGAATCCTTTTCTTTGAGCTCGGCCACCAATGAATTTTTTGAGTGACATTCATCGATGTTGTGCCAAGGGATTTTTTGGAAGTCGCACCACTTTTTAGTGTCCTTCTTCATCTTCCCATTACCCTTATTATCCTGTGGCTTGGTGTTGGATGTATGCGATGAGCCATGTTCTACCTTAGTTCTCCAACAAAACCCTAGAAACCATCAGCCCTTCTGGAGATCAGAAGGCAACACTGCACATATAATGCACAACGTAGTCTCACCCGAGATGGCTTATGGGTGACTGCAGGACCCAGATGTCTGTAATCATGGAAGGGATTTCACTCATGGGATTGTTAAACATATTTCTACCTTTCTCTTTACTTCAATATTCAACAGATCTAGCATCATATTCATTCATTACCACTCATTTTGTAGTAATTATCAGACTAATCTAGTGCACGATGCATTTACTACTACTAGATTCATTCATTCATTCATCACAAACCATTGCAACATATAAATGAGACATTCCACACAAAGACACATGATTTTACCGTGGTTCACCCAGCCTAGGCTACGTCCACAAATATCTAGCATTCATTGCTTCTTTATTCATCATCATCAAATTATTGTGTTGTTCACATTACATCAGAAGTGCATAAATGCACATGTATAGGTGAGGTCGACCAATGTCACACCAATCTCCACATCTTGTGACCTGAACCTCAGTTACAATCCATAAGTCTCCAAAAATAATTCAACACTAGCTCCACAACTTTAGACCAAAACTAGTAACTCCAACTCAAAACTAGAGGACTTCCACACATAATATTTAGATATCCCTCCTCAGATCTCACACTACATATTTATACTACCAAAATGGGTAAAAATCCTTTACATCAAAGACCAAAACCCTAACCCTGAGTGGATTAGGTTTTTCCACATTGTAACCTCCTATGCACGGCTGGTCCACGATCCAATTGTTTCCTCATCGCAATGTCCTTCTTTCTGTCTTTGACTTTCCTCTTCCTCTCATTGTTTTTCCTTATCTTCTGGCACACGCTCCTATTATGGTCCCATTCTCAACTACTTCATTGATTGTTTCACATTTCCCCAAAATAACCTGCGCCAACAGCCCCCCAACTCTTACTTGTGGCTCGTCCCAAGCTACTCAGATAGTGTTTGCATCTTGGATCGATTTCTCCAACTCCTAGAATCTGCCTGAAATGTCTTCAGTTCAAGTTTTTGCATGCGTGCTCTTCTTTGCTACAGACTCCATAGTATGCACAATGATGTGCTCCTTCATCAATTCTTCTATCTCCAAGCTAATTTTCCTATTCTCCCCTTTGGCTGCATCAATATCAATCAACATTTTCTCTTCTTTCTCTTGCAATGGATCCAACTGAGCCCACCTCGATTATTTTTCTGCCTGTATATTCTTCAATTCTACTTGCAAGTTCTTCAACTCCTATGCACTTCTCAACCTATCTTGTATTGTCATCGTCTTCTATTTTTGTACAAAATCCTACACTGTAGTGTTTACTCCTTCTTCCTTCTTATCTAAGTTCTGCATTTTGTCATCCTTCTGTAGGCTCGTCCATAGTTATGTGCTTCTATCATATAACTCTACAATTTCATTGAATCTCTGTGCAATGTTCTCCTTATGATATGTCACCTCCTAGACCATTTGTGATCTGACCTCTGGTGGAGTGCTTGTTTGTAAGAGTGCCATCAATTATGTGATATAGCTTTTATATTTTTCCATTGTCTGTGCTATCTTCTCAATATTCTCTTATGTTTTTATATTTCCTTCCTCTATGTTGTCAGGAATCGTCTTGAATACTTCTTCTACACGTTGGTCCATATGGTATGTGCGTTGCTTCATGTCATCTATCTCAACCTACACCTGGCTGATTTTTATCTTCAGCGTGTCATTTAATTGCTTGACCAATAATAAATCTATCGCATTTGCTCGAGATCTTGATTGGATCTCCTGTGAAACACTAACTTGCAATTTATACAACGCTTTCATGGGGACCTTGTCCAGTGCCAAGTCCAAGTGATCAATGTCCTTCAACTACGTCTACGTTGTCTCTTCATCCACTTGCAACATGTCCTGAGTAATAGGAAAATTTTCGCTCCCCATGGTTATCACTTGTATTGTTTCCTATGCTAGCACTGTCTTTTCCTATGCAGTCTATTATGGTTGTACATGCTCCTTCTACTGCACTATGTCTAATTGTAGTTGTGCCAATGTATCCTTAACCTCTATCATTTTTTTAATGATCTCCTCTCTTTTCTTCTCAGCATCATCCCACAACTCTACTATGCGGTTCTGGACCTTTTTTGTGACCATCTTCGCATCATCCTTTGTTAGGGTCAACTCAAGGACATTCATGTGTGCTTTCATCTTTTTTCCCTTGTTTGTTGCCTATAGCATAGTCCTCTTCATCTACAAAGTGTTTGTCTGCATTGAATTTGTTGGTACTTATATGTTGGGTACATCGCCTCCTCCAAGTTCCCCCTGCACGGGAACATCTTTATCCTTTTGTAATCCTCCATTGGTTACTTCGGCATGGTATTTCTCCTCCATTGAAGGCTTTGGAATTTTATTATGCCTTTGTTTTCTCATTGTCCTACTCCCTCCAATATCCTTTTCGCGCTCTGCAACCCTCCTTGTATTTTCTATTGGACAGCTGGATTTTTGCGACGTGTTAGCTTCTACTGTCTGCTTTCATTTTGTTGCCTCCTTTGAATTCATTGGTACCTTCCATTAATCTGGCCAGTCTTTCATGGCCCATTAGACTTCTTCTCTAGTCACACAATACCTCATCTGCAACCAATTCTTCTTTGGATCTCTTTTTTCCTGAATCTAAACATTGTGTCTTGACACCTTAAAGTTGGCTATGTGTTTATGTTCCTCCACCACTTCTAGTGTTATCCTCCATGTCTTAGCCACCTTTTCTTTTATTTCCTCAAAATACATCGCAAATGTGATAGAATTATCCTTCCTTGTCTTTGTATATGATCTGTGCCATAAATTTATGTGTTGCATCGCGCAACACTTTCCAATCCTTTGGAAAAATACATTGTATTTGGGGTGTCCCCAACCCACCAAAGCTATGAGTATGATCAACCATGAATAGTGGAACTATGTTCCCAAATCTTGTGCATCTTGGAAATCATCCAAAAATAGATTCAATGATTATGGGGGCCAGCTTAATAAGCTTCCTTTCGTGGAATGTGCAACTGTTGCTATGACACATGTTGGTGCTTCCTCTTTGTGACACTTCCTCAATAGTTTGCCTGCCAATAACTTAATTTCCAATCTTGTTGTAGGTTCATTGATCCTGTTGATTATTAACCCTCTTGAACCCCTGTCAATGCTAAAATTCTTCTTCATTTCTTCTACATTATCCTTCTCCTCAGTCTTGTCATCTAGGTATGGCTCTATATTTTCTCCATTAGTTGGTAGACATGTTAATTATGAAATTAGGTCCACATCAATTAACACTGGTCTATCTATCCACATAACAACTCCATTCATGAAGTCTAGTAATTGCTTCATGAAATTATTAACATCTTTACCCCTTCTAAAATGTGGAATTTCTAATAAGTTCATTATTCATGTATCATACAACCATATAATCCATTACTTTGACTCTAATATTGGAACTCTTGACGAACTTATCCCTTTGCTATCCATATATACCTGCAACTTGAACTCGAGGAACTTGTCCCTGTCGGCAATTTCATGGTCTGTGTATTTCAATTTCTCCACATGTCCTAAAATACCAGGCAAGATTGTAACTCCTTCAAGTATGCACAATAGTGCTATTCTAACTTCTAACTGCTTGTGTGGCTACCTCTATACTGGTTATTTCCCCTTTCTTTTTTCTGTCGCGGTGGATGGCCCTATTGCCTGGTGCACATCCTCTTCTTCCTCTGTGTAAGAATTCATTTGTCTTGTGACATCTTCGACATGTACCTGTTCTTCTGTTTGCGGTCTTGTCTTTGCAATAGGTTTTTGTTCTTGTTAGACCTCCGCCCTAGGCTCATCTGACTTTATTCTTTCATCATCTTCCCCGTTCATTTGTTGTGGATCTCCCAAACCCAATTGTTGTGTAGGGTTTTGTTCTGTTGTCGGGTTCTATTCTTCAACCCTTGGATCAACATC
>ML809517.1:58863-81604 GCA_009831015.1 Picea engelmannii | reverse complement strand
CAGAACTTGATGAGGAAGGAAAAATCATATTGGAGCCTGAAGCCATCACTGACACAATAATTTTCCAGCTGAGGAATAGATCCATTTCAGAGTATCTCATTAAATGGAGGAAACTACCGGCTGAAGATTCCACTTGGGAAGATAAGTCTTTTATACAGAAGCATCCAGAGTTACTCAATCATTGCGGACAACACTTGTCTCAAGGGGAGGGGCATGTTAAGCCCTAATATTGGCTCATTACCCCTTAATTGGGGCATATTATATTAGTAATGTTATTTTATTTATGTCGGCTTTAGGCCATTAGTTGTAATTATACCTCCTAGTCTCCTATATATACCAAGGAGACATTTCATTTTTGAATCATCTTGTACTTGAACATTTAAGTGGGGTAAAAGGAGGTTGCCCCCTCGAAGAGGCTTATTATCTGAAATTATCTCTGTTTCAAGGCGTTGAGTACTTTTCCTGAGGTTTTACTATGTTATATTGATGTTTGGTTCTTAAAAGCCATGCTGCAAAATCCTAAAAATATCTCTCTAATTAACAATGAGTCGCGTTGTGTAAGTTTCCTACTTTTATATCTCCTGTCATAAATTTTCTAATGCACCCTATTTTTCCGTTCATCAATTTACATATTTTCGACCGCTTTCCGTTCTGGCACACTGCGTTCACCTTTTTCTATCATGCAATGTATTCAGATTTTTTCATACCATTTACTAACTTCAATTGCGTGTTGTATCCTTCAACTATCTGTCTATCACTTATCCATCTACTACTTCTTTTTGTCTTTTTCTCATTTTTCCACTTTTTTTTTTCTCTTTTTCTTTTTTAATTCCTACTATATACAATATGCACAACTCTAATTCTATGTGCGACATCTACTGAGGGTTAGTATGTTGACTGTCCCTATACAATTTAAGTCGACTACCATTCACCAATCCTTGAATTTCCTTGCTTGCTAAGCCCTGCATTTTCACAACACCTCCATCTGTGACAGACTTTATCTCATATGGCCCTAGCCAATGCATCCTGAACTTCCTTGTGTGCTGCAAATATTACCATCATAGAGGAGAACCATATCTCATTCCTTTAAGTTCTTATTATTAATGTGCCTATCATGCCAAGATTTGTCCTTTGCTTTCTGAACTTCCTGATTGAAATCAACTAAAATCATGTCTTCTTCTAATTCCATGAGTTGTGCCTCTTTTTTCATGTTTATAATAGCTTAAATGCATAGACTAGGTATCAAATACTCCAAAGGGACTATTTCTTCCTGTCCATACACTAATCTAAAAGGTGTCTTCCATGTAAGTTTCTTGCATGTAGTTATATAGACCCATAATATTGTTGGTATCTTCAAATCCTAATCATCCATGTTCACATTGCAAATATTGGTTAAGGAATTCTCCAATATCTTGTTAAATGCTTCCATCGTCCCATTAGCTTGAGGATAATATGGAGTGCTCTTCTGATGATGTATCTCAAATTCTTCAATCATTTCCAGGATAATACTATTGATAAAATGAGTCCCCTTATCTCTCATTATAACTCTAGGGAATCCAAACCTTGTGACTACTTGTTCAAATCATAAGTGCACTGCAGTCTCTACGTTGCAATCCTTCACTGTCGTTGTTTCGACACATCTAGTTAAATATTCCGTCACTGGAAATAGGTCACTATACTCGCGTAGTAACTATGTTATTATTTCCAGTGCCTGGTTGTCCCAATAGTCTCCAATACTTGCAAACTTTGCATTCTTTGTTGTTCCAATATGTACCTTCTTTATCTTCAGTGGTGCAACAAAATATTCTGAATCTAGCTTTGGACCTTCTACTTCTCTTTCTCCTTCAACTTTTGTTATACGGATATTGCATGAGTTTTCTTCTACTGGGTCATCTTCTGCGGCATGATAACAGTGTAACAACTATCTGACTGTCTATCTCTTCTGGTTATGATAAGTTGTTACAATCTCAACTTCTGATTCTTCAAAGATCCTATCTCTTACCAACTTTAGTGTTGTATCTATCTCTCGATTCTCATGTTCAAATGCAAAGGTGATCACAAAATTATGTTGCAACTCTTCTCAATTTGAAATATCTTTGCGCAGTTCCAATTATGTGTACCAATTCCTTGGGATTCCTTCCAATGTATGAATAAAGTGGTGTGGCCACTCCTCTGGTGGTACCGATATCCATTGAATTATATATTTGTCTAAGTGTTCTCTGGGTTGTCCAATTCCATCATATTTATCCAAATATATGTCCTCGTGTTCTGCGCCAAATCTAATTCGCAGTAACCTTTTGCATTGATACCAATTCTAAATCTTCTCCTTATGAGTACCCCACCAATGTGTAGGTGTAGCTTTCAAAGCAATATCCAAAACTGGTAACCTCTGACTTTCAAAAAATTCTAACTCAAACTTTGTTAAAAATTCTTCTAAATCAATCTGACCATAAAAAGTAGGAGGTTCTCTTACCTTTGTACCAACCCATCCTAGTGCCTGCATCATTCTTGCGCATCTTTTGGTAGATAACTCATGCAAACGCTACTGCCAATTCTCAAAACCTTTAACTGAGTCTAAAGCACACGAACTAATGGTTCTCCAGCTAAGCATTCCATTTGTTGTTGGGTTAACATAATCTTCCTCTTGCACAGTAGTTCTATACAATTGGTTTATGTCTTCTGTAATGAAATTCACCGTCGCAGGTTCAACATATATTCCTCCTTCTGAAGGATGTAATGGCACAACGAAGTTGTCTTCTCTTGATTCAAATATCATCTTCCTAGTCTTCAAGTTGATGATATCCTGATTGTCAAATTCCCAATCCAGTCCCAACAATGTTGGATAGGGTGTAGTATTATCTACTACACCCCTTCAAAGTTTTCCATAATGCACACACCATCTAAATCCAGTGGTATGCCTTTCAATCTACCAATTGGTATCACTCTATGTTGATTTGCTAGCTTCAACAGAATAGGTGAATATCCTAGTGTCGGTTCCCCCATGGATTCCCATGCCTTCTTAGGTAGAACATTTACTTCAGACCCCAAGTCTAATATGATATCTCTTGTCTATCCTCCTTGAATGTCTCCTTCTCCTTGCGCACATCAAAATTATGTTAAGGTGTTGTATTCTTTCAGAACCATTCATGTTGGTTATGATCCTTCTTTGTTGCATCTGCTCCTGTCTTGGCTCCACCTCTAGTAAATATATTTATCTTCTTTCCATCCTCTTCTCTAGTTTCCAAAACAATCCATTGAACATTGTGATTGTTCTAGATCCTCTTTTCCTGTATCTTTGTCAACAATGTCGGACATTCTTTTGTATCATGATCTGATGCGTGACAATACATACATGTCGTTGGTGGATGTGGATAATCCCTTGCATAATGTCCAGGTTTTTAACAAATATGATAGGTTACTGGTCCTCTACCTCCTCCAAATCCTCTTCATCCACGACCTCCTCCTCTAAAGCCTCCTTTTTTACCTTGATTATCTATGTGCGGTGTATTATACTTTGGTTCATGATTGTATTGTGGCTGCACATTATTATACAGCAGGGGCACTGCAAACAATTGTGTGTTGTTATATTGTGGTGGTGTTATAAACTATTTCACGTTATTATATTGTGGTTGCACTGCAAACTACTATGTAGGTTGTACTGTCATTAGTTCATCCTGCACCCTATAAGTATTTGAGGTCTTCTCCTTCATTATTTCCAAGGTTCTACAATCCTTGTCCTCATGTCCTACAAACTTGCAGAAATTACAGAATGTGGTCTTGGGAACTGTTTGATACTTTTGCATCATGGGAAAATGATAGGGATCGTGTCCATGTGTTCTACATATCTCACACCATGGTCCTCCTATGGGTAAGGATTCGACATTTTGTTCCCAAGTAATGTGCAAATGTTCGACACTCATTCTTATGATGTCCTTTTGTTCTACACAAGGTACACCATACAACTTCCCTCTTCTCCTTACCTTTGTTATGATTCAACTAAAATGTCAGGTTCTTCATATCTAATCTCAACTCTTCCACAATTGGATATGTATGTTTATATTGATTCTCCTCCAACTGCAAGGTCATTTGCAAGGCCTCAACTTGAGTTTGGAACTTCTATTTCCTCAATGGATATTTCAAATGTGCCAATAATGAATTAACAAATAAGTTTCTATGTTGCATATCTGTGATAGGATACTTCTACTTACCTTTCAGTCTTTTGAACTCCTGATCAACTTCCCAAACTAACTCTCTTGGACTTTGTTTGATCTCTATCATTTCATTCATAAACTGATCCTCTTAACTTGGTCGCTAAAATTCATTGATTAATGCCTTCTTCACATATGCAACAGTTGTAGGCACTCTTTGTGGACTGTTTACTGCAAGGCCCATATACCAGTCTAGTGCGCAGTATTTGGATGTGATCTCCAGTTGCGCCACTTTTGTATATTCATCTGTGATATGCTTAACTGCCCAAATCTTCTCACAAATAAATAAGTGTTTCTTTGGGTCCCCTGACCCTTCTCCACGAAACTCCGGTAACTGAATAGTTGGATCTGCCACTTCCATTGCGAGGTTTGTTGTACTACCACCTCCGTGCGGTGTAAATACTTGACTACTACTAGTTGAACTTGTACTTCTACTTGAAGTTACACAAGACCCTTGTCCAACTAAAATCTTTCTACCACTAATTGTTGGTTATCTAAAATTTTATTTTTCTTCAGATGTATTAGTCGCACATGGGGTTGTGGGTTACACAATAATTTGGATCTAGAATGGAGATCCTTATTCTACGTCGGACCCTTGACCTCTAGTTTTCCTCTCATATGTGGTGCGCAGAATTTCCTCAATCTGCCCTGTCACATGGATATCCTCTACCTCTTCCTCATCCCTGTCCAAGCCCTCTCACTTGGCTACTTCCATATTTTTACTATTGATCTTATACCACTAGGGTATTTCGTTGCACGTCACTCCTGATCTGTCCGTTATCTCCTTGGTTTGTTCCTCATACATCATAATGGGATCCATTGCTTCCTTCTTCTGTCCTCTCTCCAAATCCCTCTCTGTATCTTAGATATTTCTTAGTGCTTCCCCTAGTTCCCCCATGCGTGCAGAGAGATTTAGATGTTTGACTCCATTGTCATCACTCCTTTATCATGCAATAAAATATTGATTCAAGTGTAAAGTGACCTAATGTACCTTCCTCTTAGTTCCTTCAAAAACTCATTTTCTGCAACAGTGTATGACTTCACAGTATCGACTGCAAACTCAGTAATAAATCCTGCAATAATACTGTCTAACCAAAAATAAACTACACGTGTGAATTTATTATTGACCCTGTGTATCCACTCAATATTCTTAGTAGTCCACTCCACTGGTCTTATCCGATTAGTAGGGTGATTATCCTTCAACCTCAATATCCACTCTTGCAATAACTCTGGAAAGTAACAAAAAAATGCTTCATGAAGATCAGTAAACACATACCTTTCCAAATACTGGCACAGTGTATACATGGAACTTCTATTGTTTGTCTACACAAATTCAAGTTGTTTTATTTCCAACCATCTTTCAATCTCATGCTTAATAGGATTCCATGGCCTAAACATCCCCTTCTACCATTGCATTCTCTTCACTGCACTTCTCATCACTTCCCTTACAATTCGATCTTTTGAGTTCCAAATGGCAATGAAACCATTTATGGGATGTATGAGATGACTCGGTTTCTACCTTAGTTCTCCAACAAAACCCTAGAAACCATCGGCCCTTCTGGATACCAGAAGGCAACACTGCACACAGAGTGCACAACGTAGTCTCACCCGAGATGGCTTATGGGTGACCGCATGACCCATATGTCTACAGTCATGGAAGGGATGTTTCTCATGGGGATGTTAGGCATATTACTCTTCTACTTCATCATTCATCATATCTAACATCATATTCATTCATTAACATTCATTCTGCAGTAAATATCAAACTAATCTAGTGCACGCTACATTTCACAACTACTAGATTCATTCATTCATTCATCATAAACCATTGCAACATATAAAAGAGACATTCCACACAAAGACATAGGATTTTACCGTGGTTCACCCCCCCTGATCTAATTCCACAAATATATGGCATTCATTGCTTCTTTATTCATCTTCATCAAATTATTGCGCTACATGCATTACATCAGAAGTGCATAAATGCACATGCATAAGTGAGGTTGACCAATGACGCACCAAGCTCCACAACTTGCGACCTGACCCTCAGTTACAATCCATAAGTCTCCAAAAATAATTCAACACCAGCTCCATAGATTTAAACCAAAACTAGTAACTGCAACTCAAAACTAAAGGACTTCCACACATAATACTTACATATCCCTCCTCATGTCTTACACTACATATTTATACTACCAAAATGGGTAAAAACCCTTACATCAAAGACCAAAACCCTAACCCTGAATGGATTAGATTTTTCCACATCGTAACCTCCTGCACGTGGTTGATCCACGATCCAATTGTTTCCTCGTCATGCTGTCCCTCTTTCTTTATTTGACTTTCCTCTTCCTCGCACTATTTTTCCTTATCTTCTGGCACACGCTCCTATTCTGGTCCCATTCTCAACTACATCATTGATTGTTGCACATTTCCCCAAAATATCCTGCGCCAACACTTGGATTGGTTGTCCTAAGGTTGGTTTTTTTGTGAGTTAGGGATTCCTTTACCATACTTTGGTTATTGTGGATTTGCAAACCCAAACTCCCACTTTTTCTTCTACTTAAATTTATGTTCAATTTTGACATCATATCAATAAGCTGCACCCAGTGATGAGATGTCCATAAAGTCCATTTCGATTTGGATGTACCTGTGTAGACGACCACGGTATTTTAGAACCATATGTCATTTGGAGTCTTTGATACCCAGCTTGGTGTACAATGTATGGAAGGTATTTGTGAACTCTAACATTTTTTCATCCCTTTCCTAATATAGTGTGGTCCATCTCATGTATTGGTCGTCATAGTTTCCAACATGGTAATATTGCTCCTTGACCGCATCCATAAAAAAATCCCAAGTTGATTCAGTCTCAAACATGCTAGAATCCTCTGTGGAATTTTTCTCACAGTAAGTTTCCCACCAATTTTTTACATGGGGGACAACCTTAAGAAGCGCAAAGGTGATATTTTCTCTATCGAAAAAATTGTGGATAGAGAAATAATTTTCTAGCATATTTAACCACTTTTCCAAAGCATCTGCATATATCTGACCTTCAAACATGGGAATATAAAATTAACTCTTACCTTGAAAGGGGCGACACCTCCAAAGTAGTTGCTTGATGAATATGCGTCTGTTGTTATCGACAATTGCCGAAGGATTTGGGAAAAAAAATCCATCATTTTGTCCCTCTGTCGCGTGAGGGATTCCTCAAGAAACAAATGAATAGAATCTCATGCTCCCTCGTCTCTATTTTATTTTTCCATGGGAGGTCTCTTGGGCTGGTTTTCCTCAAGAGAAACTAACTCAATACCCAACTCTCTATACCCTAACCTCGTTGGGGACATGCATTAAGAAACGACAAGGAGTAACCTGCTCTGATACCACTCATCCAGATTATTTTGAGAACGAAATGAAGGAAGAGATATAACAATGAAATACACAAAAATTATTGCAAGAAACAAAGAGATACAGTAATACACAATTTCTATTAATGAACGAAATGTACATAACTATAAAAATACAAAGTGAATGAACTCGCTAGAATGGTGGTAGCGTATCTCTGAGAAGATATGTGACAACTACGATAATTCACAAGAAGATGTTAACAATGAGGCTCCAAAATCATTTTTAATATAAAACATAAATGAGAAAAACCATAAACATACAAAACTCCAACCCCGGAACATGAAACACCAAAAGGTTTTGTGGGCCCTGATAGGGGTTGTTGATATGTCAACTACCCCAGGGCGTAACTTTTGCATACGATCTTTGTTTGGGGTGTTCTATACCTCATCGGGAAGATCTAGCTGAGAAGTAAAACTTCCAATGAGGATTAGAGAAATTTTTAGGCAACCCTTGGCCCCCCAAAAGTCCAAAAAAATGTTGTTTAGGGCCTGAAAATGACTCCAAAAGTTTAGGACCCGAAAAACTATAGAAAACCTACCAAGGTGGAAAATTGTATTTCGAGCCAGTGGAATAGATGGGTAGCCACCTATATCCACCTAGATCAAACTTATATCCTACTCGCTTCATGAACATGGATACTTTGCAAAAAATAACTTTTGACCTATATTTCTTTGTCTTGTAAAAATATCTTTGTTCTCAAAATGGCTACAAGGTCTCTATTCTCAATGTAGGCTAGTTCTAAAATCTTCCATTGGTATGTCTAGGTTGGAATGAGTTACCAATAGGAGTTAATACACTATACTTCTCTATTTCCACCCACAGGGATCTCTATGGAGATAAGATAATCGGTTCTCTGTTGTCAATGGAATTTGAACACAAAGTTTCTCAGCTACTAATCACCAACATGCATAGGAGGATGGTTCTATTTCATATTTGTTCTGAATTTGAATTTATCATGTCCTTTATAATGCATCTAATGCAAGATTTAAAAAAAAACAATATTCCAATTCAAACTATCAAATGAAGGTAAGTTCTACGCTTGAATTGTGCCTACACAACACTCCTAGACAACCATGAGAGAAGAATATATATACTCTATTGTTTGAAAGTGATTACACAACACTCTAGTGAAGTAATCCTTTATTATGAAAATTCTCAATGGTCTTATATGTGCACACATAGATCCAATGGTAATCTTGTTCAACAATAACATATAAATAAATGTATACGCATAAGGACAAGAATTACCAAACCGTTTTATTTGTGTTTAAACTTGCAATTGAAAGTTGAATATAAATTGTTGTGATTCCTACAAGACTCAACCCATTATTGGCATGCCCACTCAATTAACTATGTGAAATGTAATTAGAGCTATACCATATGTAAACACATCACACTCCTCCCGCTTATATTACACATAACACAAATTAATGAATAAACAATTGTTTATGGAGGAGAGTGTGTTGTCTTGTCCATTCTATAGGCCAATGCATTAAATAAATAAAGAATTATCTAACTCTAAATTAATCCAACATAATGGTTGATGGTTCCAAAAGTAAACCCAACACCAAACTTTGAGGAGGTCGCAATACGTTTTGAATTCATTCTCTAAATTGGAACACAAGCCATTGTTCATGTAAACACTTGAAAAAGGAGGAAACAATTGGTTAATTGTTGTATAAAGACCAATAATCCAATGCATGTGCAAGGGAGAAGGTGGACATAATTCCTAGTAGCAAACACACTCAAACAACTTGTATGGTTGTGTACAACCTCTATACGGCCACAATAAACCTTGGAGTAATGTCAGTCTACATGAGTGTATGACTTTTACAAGATTATATTAATTCACTCATCAAATGATAAAACAGTCTAGTAAGGGAAATTATGGCTCGAGGATACGGAAAACAGTCATCATACAATTCAATACCTGGAAGAAGGTGTGTACGTTCCTTTGAATAAAAGAAAAAATCAAATAAAATAATTTAGCAACCTCCCATAGAAGTGCAATGGCTCTGAGTTGACAACCATCGATCTTTGGGCCTAGAAATGTAATGTACGGTGGTAGTAATAGAGTTGTTATAATCTCTATTAGATAAGGGAAACCAATAGTGTAGTAAATCCACAAGTTTGATAACATATCCCTCTCATTCACACTCCTATTATTTACTAGAAACCATTAAAATCATAACTAAAACCTGAATACACAGAGCACAACCACATAGTCATTAAATGCCACAAGACAACAAGGATTTTTTTACCCTGGAAACCCAAATGGGAAAACCATGTTCTAAGGGTTGCTTAGTGTTCATTTCGACAATCTATGGTTACAATTCATTTCTTGTCTCTATGTAATTACTCTCCTCCTTGGCAAAAACACCCTTTGAGAGTGAAATCACAGGAACAAATATGGAGAGATGGGGTAACGGGGAGGCCAATAGGCATGACCTTTCATTTCCCATTACTCAATCTTTTCTGTCCTATTATTATTTCTCTTTTTTTCTCTCTCTCTTTTGTCTCTTTTACTCTTAAATTCACATTGCTTTTAATAGTTTACTAACCTTCCTTAATTTCCTAATTACACTTGTAGGTACCGAGTCTTACAACGATTCACTTGTTCATATCCATTTTGGATCACCCAATGGCCTTTTTCTTTAAAATAGGGCTCTTCTTTAGAATATTCCAGATGACCTCTAAGTATTCCTTTCAAAGTATTCTGTGAAAGAGGTACGATGATCATTGGGCCATATATTTTGAGATGGTGTGATGGTTATTAGTCCATGCTTTAAAAGTGGCTCGATGAGTATTCAACCCAATATTTGAAAGAGGCCTAACAAGATTGGGGCATATCTTTTGAAGTGGCCTGATGAGTATTTGACCAGATCTTTCAAAGAGTCTTAATGAGATTGGGTTATATCTTTCAAAGTGGATCAATGAGTATTATGCCATATCTTTGAAAATTTTTGATGAGATCAAGACAAATATTTCGAAGTGGCCTAATGAGTATCGAGCTAGATATTTGAAAGAGGCCCAATGTGATCGAACCATATCTTTTGAAGAGACCCATTGGGATTGAGCCACCCCTTTGAAAGAGGCTTGATGGAATCAGGTAGAAGTTCCAAAAGGGCCTAATGGCTTTGATTCATCATCCGGGTAGTTCATTAGAAGGGACCTAATTCCTCCTTTTTATTATGCCCTATGGGTCAATGAGTGAGAATGAGTGTGTGTTCCCCTCGGAGGATGAGTTGGGGTGATCTTGTATTAGGCATGATATGTTTGTTTGAATAAGGGCCAATGGCCCATTCCATATGTATTGTGTTCAAATGAGCTAAGGTAAGAAATTGTGAATGGTCAAGTTTAATGGAAGAGAAAAAAATATACCCTTCCTCCTCAAATGTGGTGACAGAGGGAGATGGGTACGTGATGCCTTGAACCTTATTGTGCTCCCTTGCATTCCACATCACACATTTTCCTAGATTGATGGGATAGTAAGTCCCTCCTTTCCATTGCCCCCATCCACAATATTTTAAACTAGGGAGAGAAGCCTTGATCAATGGGATGTGTGTTTAAATCCTTAATATGACACCTAGGTATCTTGTTCTCTAGTGATTTCCTTACTGCAAACCAGATTAGAAACTCACAAAACAAAAATACACTGCTAGAATACTCAACTCAAATAAAGATAGAAGAAGAAATGTTGGAAACCAAAATCTCATACACAATACACAAAGATATTATGCCCATAAACTAAACTTATCATTCAAATAACTTCAAATCTTACAAGGGCTCCCTTACTAGGAAAATGGAACAAATAGAAAAGAGACAAAGTACATGAAAACCTGACTGGGTGATCTACTGCTTGTTAGCACTCTGTAAATTTTGTCCAGCTAATAGACAAACGACATAGGTAATTGTTTCAACCTACTTTAGAGCTGGGCACTAGCCTTCTCAACTCAGAGAGGGCTCTCTCGTGTCACTTGATATATCTTTGGCAGTCAATGGCTAGATTCAGATTGTTTTGGGGGTTTTTATAAAATTTGTTGGCAAAGAAGGGGAGGAACACTCAAGGCTATGGAGTCAAAATTCTAAAATTGAATGAAAACAATGATTGGCCAATAGAACTCTCTAGAGGATAAAGGCTAAATGAGGCAATGAATCTGAGTTATTAATTGAGTTTAAGCAGGGTGTAAGAAGAAAGAGAAAACAAATAACTACATCAGAGAATTATTGAAATGAATTCTGAATTAGTTAAGAGGAAATTCACACAGTTTAAATTGCTTAAGCCGAGAGCATCACAAGATGAATTTTGAGCTTTTAACTATCCAATTTAAACAGAAGACAGTGCAAACAGAAATAAAGAATCACAGGAAATACATATGATGAGAGACGACAAAACTCATATCACCACAATTAGAATATTTTCATAAAGACTTCAAATCTTCTGCATGTATATTCAATTCAGCTCCAGAAAATTACAATATAGTTTAGAAACAACAAAAAGGTGCCCTTAAACTTCTGCCAACATTAATTCATTCAGAATTTCTAGTACTTATACAATTCGATTACAATGGATGAAACCGAAACGTTTCAGCTTCTAAAAATGACTATAATAATTTCAACTGACAGTCTCGACATATGAACCGATTTACAATGATTAGAAAAAAAATGTTTCATAGAATAGGGATGGATCTCTCTGACTATTCGGCTTCCTTTGCACCATCTGTCTTGATGTGATTCCCTATCGAACTTTCCAGTTTGGTGACACCTGGAGGTTACTTACTGGTCCCTGGAAAACTACATTTTGTCTTGCCTAACCATATGATCTCCTTCCACTGTGAATCAGAAGGAATCTATAATCCATCATCTCCTTTATCAGAATATCTAGGTCAATGCAGGTAGCGTAAGACATAGTCTGCAGCCCGGTCTTCACTATCTTGAATTGATTCAAAATCTCAAAGTCCGCAGCCAAATATTCCACCAAACTTGGCCCCTTCAGGTTCTCTTCCATGCCTTCAAATTTTGAATGATCCATTATGCACTGAGTGAGGAGAGAATTGTATTCCTATTGATTGTATAATTTCCCTTTACCATCCCAAAATGGTGGGAGGCCCTTGATAAACAATTGTTCAAATGTATCCCTAAACTCTTGTATACTCTGTTCCATTTGCACAGCTTTGGTTTGAACCAATTTGAGCAAATTGTGTTTAGCAATCATCCTCCTGACCCAAATGATCAGTGCAATTCTGTCCTTTACACTAATAGTCTGAAAATCGGCAGTGGGCATAGAATTCAACAAATCAATAGTGTTCTAGGCCCATTCCGAGGGTTTTTTCGCCAGTGTTTCATTAATAACAGTACATTTGTTTCGGGCAGTGATAGCCATGTTGTCTTTGTCATTTATAAAATTCAGATAAACTCTGAATTTAGCAGCTTCAACAGAAATAGCATCCCATATTACATGTTTAACTCCTTGCAACAATACTTTTCCCTTCAACCTCGTCTTCAGCTTGTTCACCCTCTCTTGCAAATCTTGATTATCCTTTTGAAATTGGGCCATCTTTTCTTCCTTCATTTTCATCTCTTACTGCAGCTTTTCTATGATCTCCTTAAGGCTCTTGATCTACCCTGTCTTTAATCTTACTTGGGACATAGCCTGAACCAATCCATCAATGCTTGATCCAGCTTCTGTATTAGAAGTTACAATGACAACCATATCTGACCTTGTCCTTGTGACCAATTCTCTTTTTCTTTTTCTAGCTGCAACACTTTAGCTTTGTAATTTAGTGCTTCTTGTCTGAATGTCTCCTTTTCTTTCTCTAGAGAAGCTAACTCTAATGTTTGTGGATGTTCAATGGCGGAAATCTTTAGCTTCTTCTTTAGGCTTTGGATCATCTTCTCTTTCTCATCTAAAGAAGCCTTTACCCCTTGGGGGCTTTCAAATTCCAATCTTTTGACTTGGGTCTGCCAGGCTTTGTTGGATGCTTTCTCCTGCTTCAACTGTCCATCTAATTTAAGTGCATGAGTTGTTAATCTTGAAACCCTCAGACTTAGACTCATGTACTCCGAATATAGCATCTCACTGGCACTTCTGTGGAACCTTACCTTGTCTGGGGCACCAATATTCTCATAGTACAACTTTATTTCAGACACTTTATCCTCATCTACCACTGTTATGTTAAATGTCTTTCATTCTACATCTCTAACTGAGAAAAGGGAAGCCCTGTGTTGGGAGGTTTTTTCTGCTTCAGGAAACAAATCTCTTATCTCACTATTGGCCATACTTCCTTTCACAACATACTAATTCGCTAAATCTTCTCTGGATTGGTAAATTTCCCCATGTGTCTTGCTAAAGATGTGTTTCTTGCTGCTGAAAGTCCTTGAGATGCTTTCACCTTGTGGCATACTTTCTCTGTTATCTTCTTCGTCTTTGTTTATGCTTTCCACCATCTCCATGATCATTTTCTCTTTGGGTTCTTCCTCCTCCAGATTTACTACCAATGGGGACTGTGCGATCTTCACTTTCTTGAGAACATTTTGTTTACCACTGGTGCCCAAAGCCTCTGGACTGCTCCTTTTGTTATAAACACTCATCTTGGGAGCTTTAATGATCAACCTTGGAGAAGTTTTATCTATATGTATCTGTTGTGGGGCTAAATCTATTTGTTGTGTTTGATAAGGTTGCAAAGTGACTTCCATATTTGCACATGTTTCCAGATTTGCCAGTTTATAAAATCCTTCAACATGCTCATGCTCGTAGGGGCCTTGTCTTCTCATTAGTCTTCTTTTAGATATGATCTGGTGTGGGTCATATTTCCTCTCTTGTAACTATGTAAACCTGAATCCACTGAGCTTGGCCTGGATCTGAGGCAAACAGGACATGGTCTTTACCACAAAGGGTCCTATTATGAAAGGAAATTTTAAGTTAGATGCCTTGTTTGTTTTCAGAAAATGCTCTGTCTCTGAAATAATTCTTTGTCTGATGAACTCTAAAGAAAAGACTCTGGGATTCAGGAAGACAGGTAAAAGGTAAGGTCCTTCCTGATACCATATACCCAAATTATAGTAGAATGCATGAACAACATCCAATCTCCCACCCTGCTCTCTGGATTGGGTTGTAAAGAGATTTTCATTTCTTCCAAAACCCTTGGCAAGTCTTTACCGAAGATGAGACTATAAACCCTGGACATGATCTTATTTATGAAAATAAGCATTGTGATCATTTTTCATTCAATCGAGATGAATGTAGCTTCAGGTAATTCGGTCTTATTCGATTCCAGGAACATTCTCAGCAAGTGCGTGTAGTACCTAAAATGTCTCAGTGAATTGAAATTTACCATTTGTTGGTGCATATTGTCAGCGATGAACTTTTCAAAACTTATACAGGCCAATTGACTGGAATATGATAGAAAAAAGGTTAATAGGAAACCCAGCATGACTTCTACTACAAACTTGTCATTATCCAATCCTAAAATTTGGCTAAGTATGGAACAGGCCCACTGGACCTCAATAACCATGACGCTTACATTGATAGGTAACGATAGACTCTCAGAATGATGTTCAAGTTTAAAAATGGTCTGTAAAAATAGGGTTTTTTCTTCGGAGGGACATTCTCTGTAGACTGTGATCATTTTGTCTTCCTAGAAGGGCTCTGACACTGAGGGGGAAGACTCTGGTAGACTGAGGGCGTGTCGAATTAACGAGATATCTATTTCACATAAGACTTATGACCCTAACTTATTCAAAATGACCTTTTATTCATGTGAATACTATTATGCACACCATCTTATGAACTCCAAGAAAGGGAAAATGACTTCTACGATGTAAGGGGTAATGGAAGCTTGGGCTGCTTCGAGGAAGGGTATTTGTTTTCTAACATTGTCTAGCAAATTGGCCCTGGACATGGAAATGTGTGAGATTGTTATTTCTGTGTCAAATACATTGGATTCCCTGTCAATTAGGACTTCTTCTTTAGAGGCGGGGTCTTGCTCTGTTACAGATAAAGCGACAGGGTTCATGGACATGATGAAAAATACCTGTGAATCGACAGAGAATACATGAATCTGGTTAACTGTTGAGCTTCAGTTTTTAATGGAGCGTTTGCACTAAATTTCAAATGTTTGAATGCTTTGAAATATCATAAAATAATGATCGGGGGCCTCCTTTTATATGCGCTTTTTGATATCGAGGGTGAGTCGAAACGGTTTCGGGTAGACCGCTTTTCACCCCAATATGCCTCTTGTGGTGCCATGTGTCTACGAAATGAAACCATGGTATTTTCCCCGGCACGCCCTCGAACAATTATCTTCCGCGCTAATTTATCGCTCGATATGTGTCCTGGCCGTTGATATGGGCCTCTCAAAATCTATGGTCCGTCGAGTCCCATCAACTTCCACACCTCCACTATATTGGCCCTTCTCTGCTATATGTAACCTGGTCCTCCAAACTATCGTGCCTCACTAAATATGAAACTTGGATTCCATCCAAGAATGTTATGGTGATAACATAGGCTCCAACTGGGGATGTTATCCTCCCTGCAAGGTAGCAAAGAACTGTAGACCTAGTGCTTATCCATTGGATTGTCACTTATCCATGTGATCTGAATCCACTGGTCTTTATTCAAAAACTCAAAATCAACCCAGCATAGCTTAGGGCCTTCACCTCGGGCTTCAACTACGCTACTTTTATTCCAACTTCTTTATGCGAAAAGAAAACGTAAAAATGATTATGTACAATGAATGGGCGGGGTGATGATTGTTCAAACAATGTAATTCTTGAGGAACCTGCCATTCACAGGCTCTCCTCCAACGATGTCTCCATTACTCTCCTGTAGTAAGTAGGCATTGCTCCCAAGGTATGTTGCAATTTTGAACGGGCCCAACCATAGGTGATCAAATTTCCCATGTTTTCCCTTATCTTCATTTCTATCATCCAATTTTAGTACCAAGTCTCCTGGTTCGAAGTCATCCACCTTGGTATATCTGTCGAAAGACTCTTTGATCTTGTCTTGGCGCAGTTGAGTATTGTCAAAATCTTTTTCTCTGGTTTGATGTACACTGATGAGTTCATCCTTCCTTCTTCATGTGGCATCTGTCTTTGCATCTTTCTCCTGTAACAGTCTCATTACTGGCAACCCCAATGTAGTAGGAAAAATTGTTTCAGTGCCATAGACGATCTATAAAGGGGACGTGGCAATGGATCGTTTTGGGGATATTTTGTCAACCCATAGTGCATGGATGAGCTTTTTTTGCCATGCCTTTTTATTCTCTTGCAGCAGTTTTTTGATGATTCTGACTAAGCTTTTATTTGAAGACTCAGCCAATCCATTCCCTTGAGGGTAGTATGATGTAGAATGACCAAGGATGTTATTGTAATCACTGCAGAATTTTTCTATTTTCTTGGATTTGAAAGCTGTTGTGTTGTCTGTTATGATATTAGTCAAGC
Source organism: Picea engelmannii (assembly GCA_009831015.1). NCBI lineage: Eukaryota > Viridiplantae > Streptophyta > Pinopsida > Pinales > Pinaceae > Picea > Picea engelmannii. Next base: position 64,553 of record ML809517.1, on the reverse strand, counting down.
ACCCGAACCTGGACATAATATTTTCTTCTAAAAACCAGATGATAACATCATTTGTTGCCTACCTGGTGGGAACTACCTCAATCCACTTAGTGAAATAATCTGTTGTTGTCAGAATCCACATGTGTTGGGTTGAGGATTGTGGATGTATTTCCCCTATAAAATCGAGACCCCACTGTCTGAAAGGATCTTCGACAGAAATGGGCTTCAAAGGCAGAGGTTGCAATTTTCCTTTTCCATCAAAAATCTGACATTCATGGAATTTTGAAACCTAATGTTGGACTAGTAGAACCCAATTCTCAAAATATTATGCACATTTGTCTTCCAATAATGATGACCTCCACAGTCACCCTTATGGAACTCTTTGATAGTTTTTTCTGCTTCTCCTTCTATTAAACAACTTAATAAAATCCCCCCTAGATCTTTCCAATACAGAGATCCATTCACTATACAAAATTTTGTTTCTTTCATTTTCAAGAATCTGGCCTTTGTTTTACTGAATTCAGGAGGAGCCTACAAATTTTTCAACACAAAGATGATGTATGCATACCATGTGGAGTCAAGAAATTTATGGGATATTTGAGGAGTCCTTTCTTCTTCTATGCCTTCTGATAGGTCTACAATGAAATTTATTCCTAAGAGTTCACAAATTGTCTGTGCCATCATCTTCGCAAGCCCTTTTCCTTTGATCAACTTGGTGGGTTTGATCTCAAGGTCGTATTCTAACAACACTATTATCCAATTTCCCCTCTTTCCTTCAGGATCAGGCTGGGTTAGGATGTCTTTCACTAAGTTGCTGGGTACATAAGAAGTAGTATGGGAATGTAGGATGTAAACTCTGAATTATTTCAAGGTTTTGACTAGAGCATATTCGTGCTTCTCCATGATGACATATTTCAAAGGAGCATCCCTCCATGTCTTGTTTTAATACGCTATGGGTTTCTCAAAATTCCGGTTATCTTTCTGGAGTAAAACACCAACAATTGTATGTTGTGAGGGGAAAGAGAACAATATGAAATCCTTCTCAAAATTAGGACTTGCCAGTACTGGAGCCTTGATTAATGCCATTTTGATGTCTTCAAAGGATTGTCTTGCTTCAAGAACCCACTTTATTTCATTTCCCTTCTTGATCATGTTGGTGATGTGTTTTATGATTTCAGCCAAATTTGGGATAAACCTTCTCAGAAAATTTACTTTCCCCAGGAAAGATTGAACCTCTTTTTTACTTCTGGGTATGCCAATTTTCAAGATTCCCTCAACTCTGTTGGGATCTACCTTTATCCCTTCTTTTGAAATAATGTGACCCAACAGCTTTCCTTCTTCCATTGCAAAATTTGACTTCTTAGGATTCAACGAAATTCCAAACTTTCTACATTTTTGAAATGCACTTCTAAGATGCTTGAGGTGTTCTTCATCTGAGGCAGAATACACAGTGATGTCATCAAGGTATATAACAATGAATTTGTCTTTTTCATCAGCAAAATCTATATCCATAGCTCTTTGAAACGTCGCCCCTGCATTCATAATCCCAAAAGGCATCTTGGCATACATAAATGTCTCCTTTTCATGATCGTCAGGGTGCACCATAATCTGATTGTATCCTGAGAATCCATCTAACATTGACATCTTCTGAGAACCCACCACCTTCTGCAAAGTATGATCCATCTTAGGCAATGGGTAATGGTCTTTTAGAGATACATTGTTCAGATTCCTGAAATCTACACACAACCGGATTTCTCCACTTTTCTTTCTGATTGGCACCAGTTTTTCCATCCATTTGGAAAATCTCAGGGACACTATGATTTTGGCTTCAAATAGCTTCTTTACTTCTTTCTCAATCAAGGGTAGCAACAAAGGATTTATCCTTCTCAATTTCTATTTGAACGGCTTGTGATCTTCTTTGTTTGGGATAACATGTTGAATTATACTTGTGTCATAAACTTTCAAATCATCATAGCTCCAGGAAAAAACATCAGGGAATTATTTCATCAATTTTACGTACCTCTCCTTGACTTCAGGTCTAAGATTTCTAGACAGCTTAACGATATTTGGATCCTCTGAGGTCCCAATATTGCAATCTTCTACATCCCCTTCATTTATTGTAATCTTTGGACTTCTGCCCACATCATTATTATCAAAGAGTTTATCCAATGGGACCAGACCTTTAGGACTGATGTTGCTCTTTAGTTGAACGACATCTCTACCTGCAATCTGATTGTCAAAATACCCCTCCTTTGTGAAAGCATTTGCATCCACCTCATCGTCAGAGTATGCATCATCAATGTTCAAATTCTCAAATTCATTCTCCATCTTGAGGAAAATTTCTATTTGTTTGTCATCCTCAAAAACTTGTTAGTGCTTCATATTATCTGGTACTGTTGGCCTGTACTTGACCTCAACCTTGTATCTTTTTTCAGGGAAAATTGGAACTTTGAAAACTGCTATTGAAGTAGCCAAGGAATCATCAACCTGATTATGTTCTCTTGGAATTTTCTAAAGATTACATTCTGGAAACTTCTCAAGGAGGTCTAGTACCAGATTTATATAAGCCCTCAATCTGGGGTGTTTTTCTTGGTATATGCCTTTGATTTGATTTATAATTAGCTCAGAGTCTCCATGTACAACAATTATTTTGGCACCCAATTCTTTCAAGACCTTTAACCCAAATATTATGCTTCATATTCAACCATGTTATTTGTGCATTCAAAAACAAGCTTATAAGAACATAATTTTGAATCTCCTTTGGGATGATTGATCCAAACGTTAGGTCCTGCTCCTTCTCTGCAGGAAGCTCCATCAAAACTCATCTTCCATATCTGATCTTCTACTTCGTCCTATTTTTTTGAGTCTTCCTCAATCTACTGATCAGATCTACCTTTGTTGGGCATGCCAATTTCTGGTTCTTCCTCTTCGCAACACAGTTCATTGAAGAAAATAGAAGATCCCAACTTAGATTCCATGGAGTATATGGGATGATTGTTAGGTTGTGACTTGTTTTTGACCATGTATTTGAGCAAAACTTATCTGAAAAACCTTTTGTCTTGACCGAAAACAGGGATGGTGGCATATGACATGTCCATCTGGAGGGTTCCTTTTAATTTTGCATCCCAATATCTTGACAACAACATGCCGAATTTGGGAAGGATGTCAGCCACGACTACATCCATGACCATGTTCTTTGCTGGAATTTGTGCCAAAGATACCACCAGATCTTTGATAAGACCTAGGCATTTCACCTTCCTGGAATCGAAAGAGAACAAGTCTTTGTAAGGCTTGGTGATGTCCAAACCTAGTTGGTCCATGACCACTTTGGGCATTAGGTTATGAGACGCCCTTGAATCCAACATGGCATTGTGTAGAGTCATATCATGGACTTTCAAGCTAACATAGAAAGGGGGAACTTCTTCGTTATCACCATTTTCTTCTACTCTTGGTTCGAATAAGATGGCAAGGTGGTCATCTTGTATGTTCAGGGTATCAGAAGCATGTTCTGTTTTAAGCATCTTGATGATCCAATTTATATATTCACTATTCTTGATTAATTCATTAAATGGTACATAAATTTTGATCTTAGCCATCTCACTTTAGAAATTAAAAGAGGATGAAGTCTTCTCTACTTCTTTGGTGACCGTTTCTTTCCTTGCCTCCAATATTCTCTTATGAGGTTCTTCTTTCTGCTTTCCTTTGTCCACAGTACCCTTTGCAGCATAAATCTTCACAGTAGAGTCATTTGTAGCTGAATCCTTTGCAGCATAATCTTTTTTAGGCTGACTTGAAGAAGGTATGTTACTTTGAGCTTTTTAGTGGGGTTTCCCTTTGGAGGATTTCCCTTTGAAGGGTTTGGAGGTACCCTTCGATTTCTAAGGTTGTATTGTCTTTGGAATTGCATGATGGCATTTTGCAATCCTGTCTGGTAATATTCCATTTCTACTAAAAGCCTTTCCTCTTCGTCTTGCAAAAATATCTCACTTGCATCCATGAACTGGTCGTGTTCTTCTTTAGTCAAAAAAACTTTTGTTTATTTATCATCATAGAAGTTCATGTTGTCTTCAAAATATCCATCATAATTTTCATCTATATAATTATTTTGAAAAGGAGGCCTTATTTGTTGATCCCCCTAATTTCCTTGATTTCCTTGATTTCTTTGATTTCCCTGATTCGCCTGATCTTCTTGATTTGCTTGGTTCCCCTAATTTCCCTGATTCCTTTGCTCTCTTTTTATAATTTTTGGGATCGCTAGTCTCCTCGAATTTATGGGTGGACCATCAACCTGTTCTCTGGGGTTAGACCTATTACCCAGATTCATTCTTTCCATCATTCTCTCCATGTTTCTCATCATTGCTTCAAACCTTTCTTCTGATGTTTGTGACATTGAAGGTTGTGCTTTATCCTGAGTTCTATTTATGTCCCTGCCAGAATTAGTTTTCATCTTCCTTGAAGCCATTAGGTTCACTTCAAATTCTATGGCATCAATCATCATATCATCCAATGTGGCAGATATTCATTCTCTTAATAATAAAGAAAATTCACTTTCAAAAGAATCATCATATTTGAGTTGAGCGGCTTTAGGAGGGGTTTACCTCAGCAGGAATCACATTATAGACCTTCATGAATCTGGCTAAAAAATCTTGCACTGTTTCTTCAGGTGATCTCTTCATGTTGTTGTACTGGGTCAACAACTGAAGGGAATTTTTCTTATCTCCCCATTTTGCAAGGAAGCTTGTTTCAAAGGCCTCAAAATCTGCGATACTAGCTGGTGGAAGGGCTCTGAACCACTTCTTCACTTCTCATGCAAGACTTTGTGGAAACAACCTTATTTTCACATCTTCAAAGTCCACCTCTTCCAATTCTATGAAATCATTAAACTAGTCTAGATGATTCTGAGCTAATATGTTACCTTCAACATCATATAGTTTGATCCTTAGGTTATAATCTTGAGGTAGATCATGTAGTTGAGAAGGCAGTATGAGGGCAGGAAATATGGTTGCCATAGCTATTGTGAGGGGTTTGTGTGGCTTTTGGTTATGAGCGAGGATCACTATAGGTCTGGCAGATGCGGCTAAAATCAAATCTTGGAATCTCTTTTTGTCAAAGATGGTCTCGCTTAAACAATATTCAGACTTAGTTTTGAATAGGGCTTGCTCAAATTTCACATCAAACTCAAGGTCTTCAATGCTAGTCACTCCGTCCTTGGGCAAGGACAGATATCGGTCTGGACACAACACTGGGGTTAATGTATTTTTTTTTCTTTTACGTAAAATCTTTTCAGGGTCAGACACAGGGATTGCAGCTTTTGGGTCTGGGTTGCTCCTGGTGTAAATTTTCTTAGGAGCTAGGATTTCTATCTCACACTGTTTGGTGCAACTGGTCTTTTGGTAATGGAGTCGCCAGGGAAAAAATAATCTCAGCCAATAAGGTATTTGATCCACTGTCACCCTTAGGGATCAAACTAAGTCTTTAAAGTCATTTTTCCCATGGAATATTTTTCAATTTCGTCCCCGGCAACGACGCCAGAATGTTAGCACTCTATAAATTTTGTCCGATTGATAGACAAATGACAGAGGTAACTGTTTTAACCTACTTTAGAGTTGGGAACTAGCCTACTCAACTCAGAGAGGGATCTCTCGTGTCACTTGATATATCTTTGGCAATCAATGGCTAGATTTAGACTGTTTTGGGGGTTTTTATAAAAT
>ML809517.1:27709-45334 GCA_009831015.1 Picea engelmannii | reverse complement strand
TCATTACTTCCTAAAAACTACCCATATTTGGCCCAACATTAAAACTGAGCTCTGATAGCACATAATGGCATCCCCAACCAACATTCCCATCCATGGTATAGGAAACCGTGATATATGACATTTAAATTCCAACACTCATAGTCCATATTTACACAACACTAACTGAGTAATCCTCCCATGAAGGATCATAATTAAATAAAATGCATGCATAGGTGTGAAAATTATAATGCAACAAAATTAAACATGCATGGATTAACAAAAGTTCATGGAAACCAAATGATTATCACCAAATTTAAGCATAATCACACATAACATGAAAAATACATATATTTTTGTAATAGGAACAACATTAATTTACATATTCATAAACAACAATAGAACACTTATCTTTTAATAGAGATAGTCCAAGAACTAGTTGCAAACAATAAATTTTCCGCCAAACCAAAATATCCAATGAAATATACCATCCCCAAGCTAGGCTATGAGGCCACTAGGGTGAATGAACCAAGCTACATGCTTCTATTTCTCTCAAATATACTCTCACACTCAACCAATCTAGTCATTACGGACAACTGTAGGAATCTCTTCCATCCATCAAACAACCATGGCACTCTCTTCCATATCCCCACACAACACAAGGAAGATCTTCCATTTATTTTATCAACAATCCCTTAGGGATATTCTTCGCTCCAATGCTCTCTAGTGTGGGTATAAAGAGCTCATTTTGTTGTATGTTTTCTATGAATTTCCTTCAAGACTAATAATTAGCTCTCAAGCATTCAAAGAAAAAAAAATGCACATTCAAACTCTATCCTCACCTACTATTATCCATTTTTCACCCAAGGTTTGCAATCTCCTCTTCACAATGCTAATTTTTGGTCAATTTCCAGATTAGTTAATGAATTCTAATTGAGAACAAAAAGAGTCTAGAGCATGAACGTGAGAATACTAAAATGAATTCTTAGATTGAATGGTAATGAGAGAATTGAGGGAAATTATCTCTAGAATTACTTTTGACAAGAGGAATGTAGGACTCTTACACTTCCCTGTGATGTTTGTACTCAACCCATGCTTCCATAACTATGTTATAAGACTTTTCCACCAACCTCTTACATGCATTCAGTGACTGGATTTATAAATCAATGAAAAGATGGATAATTTCATTTAAGGCACAAGGTGGAAAATATATGAGATATTAGGTTGACACTTGGCAATAGAGGATTTACTTTCCCATAGGCCCCTTTCCTCTTGTCCTCTGGTGGAATTATATCCCCACTCATGCTCATCATGACTAGCTTGGACCACTACATATTATATTCCAACATTAATATTTACATAGCTTGAGTTCACCATGGCAAGCTTACTACACGATCTTTATAAGTATATTTATATCATACATGCTTAGCCATTCACTAGTTAGGCATTGCCCTTGAGCCCTACTCTAGGAACCCTTGCTAAGGTTCCTTGCTAGCATATTTACATCATTTACACGGGGTCATTTTTTTAAGCTCACATGGCTTGACTCACAGCATTATAAACATGCATTTACAATTTATACATAAATTATCCCAATACACTCCAATGGTCAAAACCAGGGTATTACATCTCTTTACAAGTTAACAAACATATGTTTTTGTTAGATGTTGATACTGATGGGAAATGGTGCTTTGTTACTAATGGTTACTATGCATATATGTAAATGATTTATAGTGTGTTCTTTTGATGGAGCCAATTCAACCATGGAAAATGAGAGATTGAACTTATTGGAGAAAATGTAAAACAAACTTGTGATGATATAGACAGAAGATGAAAACATGTTGTAGTTTGAAATATTCCAATACTTCCTATTAATTAAATAAAATTTTATCTTTTAAAATAAAATAAAATTTTATCTATTGGTTCCAGTGGCTGGGTGGACTTGTTCGAAAAACACGGTATTCCCACAAAGGATGAACACCTTTGGTAACCACTCACATAACCATATTGAAGATCAATACACCAATGTTTTTATGTGGTTAAAATCCTCAAAGAGGGAAACGGTCCACGATCCCAAACAACTTGGCCACATGAGGCAATATATTAATGCAAAAGAAAAATATTTTACAAGAGATTTTCTCACAATCCATCATCAAAAAATGACCCTCCATGCTCTTTAAATAGACCTCAAGGACCGATCAAGTGCTAAGCCATGAATCAATGTAGTCGTTAAGATCGAGGAAAATATGAGCCATTGGATCACTCTATGTCTAGACATATCGTGACCGTTGGATTACATAACTACAAATTCATACTAAAGAAACGCATTTTTAGCTAAAGAATCATTAGACCAATTTGATCTTAACTAACTCCTAAGTATCTAAATATCCTAACAAGACTAGCCTTTGCTTACTTTGCTTGCACTTCTTAAGATCACAGGTTTCAATAACTTTAGAAGTAACACAACTATGATTAGATCCCATATCAATTAAAATGGAAATTTATTTATTAGCAATCTTACCTTTAACTTCAACCACAATTGATTGGTGATATGCTTGGTGGTTTTCCATTGCAACATGAATATAAGGAATAGTCTATGATCCATCATTCATGGTAGTGGCATCCTGGATGTTGTCAACATTAACAACGTCATCCTTCTGATGAGGAAAATTTCTTCATATTTGGTCTTCTCCACATCCCCAACATTGAATAGGTTGCCTCGACATCTTCCCCAAAGACTCAACTGGTTTATTCCCACTCCAAGCTAGTTGATTTGGTTAGAACATCTTTTGTTGGTTTCTAAAGTGAGGATGCTTGAACCCTTTCTACCTTTGGTCCAACTTCTCTCTTTTATTATCCTTCCATGTCTTTTGGAAGTCAGGATTGCTTGTGTTATGTTCATAACAACATTTAGCCTCTCTAATTTCCTCTTCTAGTGTATGATGCTCATAAAACTTATTTTTATACATGTAGGATTGAGGAGGTCCAATTTATAAATCTTAAATTTTACCTTCCAATCTCACATATATTCGACATACCTCAACAGTTCCAAGAGTTTATTTACATATTCATCCATGGTCATTTGCACCAATTTAAACTCATGGAATTCTATCACTTTAGCTTCATAATAACAATCACAGACGTATTTTTGTTGAAAGTATTTCTTAAATTATTTCCATACAATCTTCCTCTCATTGAGCTTATTTACTTGTTGTAAGTGATCCCACCAAATAGAAGCTCTTCCATTCAAAATAAATATAGCAACTCCGGCCTTCATATTTATAGAGTAGTCATGGGCTTGGAAATACTTTCTTCTCCCAAGAAGTTAAGCCTCAACTTCTTGTTAAGATTTAACCTCACCATGAAAGGTAGGTTGCTTTTCCTTTTGAAATTATCCATGCAAGTCATCTCCAAGAGGCCTCTTTCTCCTATGACTATTGGGAGAAGATTTTGAGCTACTTAATGAGTCCTCAAATGCATATAGATCATTGATAGAAGATTTTGAGAGAGATGGCTTGTATGTTTGATCTCAAAAGGTTCTTCTTACAATACGAGACCTCCTATGAGAATGAATTCTTGAGTTATTCTTGCTCTTACCATTATTCTATGTCCATAGTGCATTTGCCTATGTATATATGTTAAACTTTAAAGCATGGCAACATTAAGTTGGTTCTAATCTTCTTGAGCTTTCATTAGCCTTTCATTTTCTACTTTGCAACTTTGAATCTTGTCCCTCTAGATCCTCATAGTCTCTACAATACTTGGAGGAGACTCTTTATTTTTGCATCCATTGGATTAAATTTACGATTTTCTAGCATGCATATTTTCACCCATGGCATCCGTTAACTCATAAGAGTTTTGTGCATCCTTCATTATGACAATAGCTTATTCAAACCAAGAGTAAGTCTATGTTCTTTTAGCTATCTTGATAAATCAAAAGATTTTCTGCAAGAATTGAGTGCTCAATTTATTTTTCTCTAAAAGGCATGTCCAACAACTATAACTTTGTTCAATTATGATGTCAAAGCTAGAATTTATAGGCCTTAGAAGATCAGTACCTATGTTGCAGGAAACGCCCCCCGGTACTTGGTGTGTTTATGTACCGAAACACATTTCAAATTGTAAGAAACACATTTCATTTTAAGGAAACATATTTCATATGGACTAAAATGCATTTTAGTGTGTGTACAATGTGTTTTAGTCCATACAATGTACTTTAAAAAGAACCTTTTGTCCCGGGATCCACAAAAAACGATTTCCAATGCTTAAAAATTAAAATATTTTATCAGTTAGTTTTTAATAATAATTTAATGAGACAAAAAAATGAACCAAAAAAAACTCAAAATGCCCCCCCTATGACCCCCCTCGCTCCCAGCACAACGTACAATGCACGGGGATAATCATGCAAATAATATAACACATACCCAACAATTATTTAGTGTTTTCTACGAGAATATTTCCAATTCATCTACATAGGGAGGTTAAGGAAGAATTTGCTCGTTTTGATGTTGGTTTGGATGAATATTCAAACATATCATCTTCGGGTGAGAGGAGCACCATGAGTTCAGTTAGATGGTGGATTTATCATGGAGAAAATGGCATACATATGCAAATCCTTACCATTCATATTCTTTCACAACTGGCGAGCTCTTAATTAACAAACATAAATTGGAGCACGTATGGTTTTATTCATTCAATGAAGTGCAACAAGTTGGGTTCACATAAGGTCGAGGATCTTGTTTATGTGCATTCCAACCTTCACCTTACATCTCATAGGGGTCCAGAATATAGTAGTGTGCCTTCTAAAGAATGGGATGTGGATACATAATTCCTTTGCTTGGACATCTCTCTTGTTGCACTAATTCTTGAGGAACCTAGAAGTGGAATTGGAAATACTTCTATCAATCCACAGTCTACTATTGAACATGCATCTTGTTCTATTTCCCATGATGAATATGAAGATGAGGATGATGACCATTAGTCTTTACTAGCTTATCTCATGTTTTATTTATAAGTTCATTATTCATAGTTCATACTTGTAGCATTGTAGCCTCAAGGGTCATAAATAAAGGTTAATTTTGGATATATAGCCTCATTTAAAAATAATAAAGATTGTTTTTGAATATCAATGTTTGCATTGTGTATGACTTGTCCAATGCATTTTATGTTTCTCATTTAAATGTTCTTGCTCATTTATTCATGAGTATATATTATGAATCATAATGTTAAAACTTAAATGCTTTCTTTCAAAGTTTCAATATAATTTTTTGAAATAACACATTATATATGTGTGTGTGTGTCTACACACACGCACACACAAATGTATACATATACATATATATGACTATCAGGATTTACTAGCTTAGCTCATGCTTTATTTCTATGTTCACAATTCATAGTTCATACATGTAGCATTGTAGCCTCAAGGGTTATATATAAAGGCTAATTTTGGATATATATAGCCTCATTTATAAATAATAAATGTTGTTTTTGGATATTATTGCTTGCATTATGTATCACATCACTTGTCTAATGTATTTTATGTTTCTCATTTAAATGTTCTTGCTCATTTGTTCATGAATATATATTATGAATCATAATGTTAAAACTTAAATGCTTTCTTTCAAAGCTTCAATATAATTTCATAAAATAAGATAACACCTTTTATATATATATATATATATATATATATATATATATATATATATATATATATATATATAAGGTGCTATATTATTTTATGCAGAGACTAAAAAAAATAGTCATAGCAACTATCAATAGAAAGAGAAACATATAGACCTGTTGTTGTTTGAATCCGTTAGGACCGAAATGACAATCTCACGAGGATGTAAATCCCCCTGCGTTTTTATAGAGGTGGTACTCCTCTTTACTTTAAGATTTTCTTAGGACTCTAGATATTCAAAATATGGGACTTTACAGAACTTTGTCGTGGTAATCAAAGAAATATAAAGATTGCAAGAAAAATAAAAGGAAAATGTTTATTTTTCTATTTTAGAGAAAGTTCCTGAGAAATTACTTGGAACCGCACACTTCATACATTTAAAACAGATAAACAAAATTTCCTCACATCCATCATAGTTAAATTAAAGATTTTTTATCACATAAAATAAAAAGAAGATGATCTGCATGTATAAGAGAACTTTAACAAAGTGGACACATGGGTAGCTCAAATAAAGATAATGATATATCAATCTCAACTACTTTATACTCAAAACTCAGAGTTACAAATCACAGTTGAAATTGATCCTGAAATATCTCTCTTGAAATTTCTAAAAAATATATAGTCTATTAAATATTCTTTGAAATTTAAAATGTGTTTGTCCTAAGGACTGGGATTTGGGCTCCCGCGAACCATAAGGAAAATATAAACAAGAATTAAGCTTGTAGAAAGAGGATGATGGGCAGTAAAAGAACAACAAGACCTCGAAAGAAGAAAAAGAGAAGTTATCATACTTCGGTTATACCTTTCTAGTCAAAGAAGCAGAATAATTGGATGAAGGAACTAATAAAAAAAGAAAGATGTGATCAACATAAACTTATTATAATGGTCTCTCGTATCTGTACTTGCTTGTTGGTGTCCTTTTATTGTCTTACTTAATGGTTATAGGAACCTTATCAATTGTTTCTTGCCCCTTGTCGGTCAATTTGTCGATTTCTTTCTTGAACCATTCTTCAATATAATTTTTCATTGGTGCCATGTTTATCTCATGCTGGATTTTGATGTTGAATATCTCACCCTCCAAATCTCGTAAATCGAGAGAAATACCATGTAATGCTTCTTCAATATCTTGATTCTTCACGGAGTAGTCCACTAGCCAATTGTCTATTTCGTCTTCATTATATTCCAATATACCATAAAACTTTTCCACTGCTAACCCTTTAAAAATCTCAACTTGTTTGTCAAACTATTGCTTTGTTAGGAACAATGAGTTGAGGATTAATTTGGGTTCTTGTACTTCACTAGTACTTCTGGCTAGGTCTATCTCTATGAGACTCTTGAATAACTCTTCCCTCTTTGATATAGCTTGGTTGCACGCTTGAAAAATATTATGCAAATTTTTAATCTTTTCTTTCCAACACGTGTTTAATTGTTTTATCCGACTTGGGGAGAGCGGATCCTCCTCTCTTCTCCTTAGTTTTGTCATGTTGGACACATTGTTTCCAAGGGTAGTACAACATCAAGGTAAAAACCTTCTTCATTTTTCAGTTCAACCTGCAAATATTCATGGAAGGCATGCACACTCTAGCCAAAAGAAACATTTTTTTTCAAAACTCCCCATGCCTCTGTGATCAATGCCATTATTTTCTTAATATTTCTTTCCACATAGCTCCTGGCTAATGTAAGTAGGCTTGAAGATCCTTTTAATTTAACATCGAGTGTGGTGGGTCTGACTATTGATAAAGGATTGGAAAGAAGTGGAAGAGGCATTAAGGCGTCTTCCAACTCCTTGATCTTTTCTTTTAACTTTGTGTTTTCTGCTTCTAAACCACCAATGGAGTCATCCAGAGCATCTCTGGTTGCTCTATGAATTCTAGAAATTTGGGAAGGTCGCAAATCCTTTAGTTCAACCTTTGAATGACATTTCCATTTCTTATTTTTCACATCACCTTTTTCAATAATCAACTTCTTAGACTCCTTATCAAAGACTGCGCTTTGTAAAGCGAACGACTCTTCTTCACTAAAAGTCTCGTTCTCAATGGTTTTTAATGATGAATTTTGATGGGCCGTGTTTCCCGGCTGATCAATTATGGGAAACAATTTTTCGATATTCGCCTCGAGCTCCATGTCTTCAAGAGAGAAGTTTTTGATGTCATTTTTTATATGATTGTCTTCTTCCTCTTGCACAATGTTCTTCCTCTTATTTCTAAGAGGAAGCTTGTGTGAGCTCTCGATTTTTCCCGAAGGGGTATTCTTTTCTCCTCCACCGCTTGAACTATTGTTGGTAACTTTCCTAGTTGGGTGGGTTGTTGGAGCATTGCTCCGAGATGTGGTAGTTTTAGGGGTAACAATTGGAGACTGTGCGCTCTTCTCGCTAGGACCCTTTCCTTTCTGCTTGTAAGATTCATTAGTACTAAGTATTGTTTCCAAGTCACCAACATTGTGAGAAGGATCGCCTAAGTTGTTATCTTCTTCTTCACTCATAATAGTATGAATAAATGAATTGTTAAATCCAACTGCCAGCATATGTTCTACGAAAATTCTGTTAGGGTCAAACCCATTTATCTTTTCAGCATATTTGAGATTCACATTGTGGAAGTGGTTCACAAACTCATCAATTTTGTTTATATTCTTGAATATAAAGTCTCTAATTTTCCAAGGCAAGGGTATGAATTGATTTTTCTGTTTCTCATGGAAAAAGTGCAGCTAGAAATTATATTCCCTTGCCACTTTCATAATAAACATTTTATCAAATACGTGGTATGTAAGAAAAGAGGGATTCTCCTTGGAACAAAAGATCCTAATAACACTGTGATTTTCCATCTGCTCTAACGTCCCCTTTTTATCCAAGAATTTATTTGCATGGTCTGATATCCTGGGGGTATTTTTACCAAACAACGGTCCCTTAAAGACTGAAACGAAATCGTTGTACACCTCGTAAAAATGCAAAGAATTTTTGTGTCTCCACAATGCTTGATACCATAGGGTGATTGGATCAACTTCACAGTTCACTCTCTTACAGATAGTCAATTTTTGAAACTGACATCAATATGCTATCGCAAATACCAAATAAGAAGCCATAAACAATTTCTTGTCTCTTTTGTAATGTAACAATTGGGAGGAGATTTCAATGGAAATTAGCTTTACCCAATCGAAAATAGCTTTCTCTTTAACAGTAAAATATTAAATATAAAGAATCATGCGGGAAATGGTGGCGGTGCTTTCTTGGCCTGTCGGCCTGGTAAACAACCAAGTGATTTCCCGAAAGGGGTTTTTGAACGAGTCAACTTGAATCATGGTTATGTCCTATGGGACAACCTCGAGATTCTCCAAATACTTAGGCAAGAGGTCCAGACCATTGTCATATTTTTTCATAAAATCTCTGCAATCCTCTCCCTTAAAAGTAAGTGTTGGCTCATGGATCTTTAACATCTTATAAAACAATTGCGGTGAAAGAGAGATGGGAGAAAAATCCTGGAGTTGTATGATTCGTTGACTCGGTACATATTTTTCAATGCACCATGCAACCAGTTCTTTGCAGTCGAATACCTCAGGGACACACCCTACGCGAGAAATTATGGAAGTCTGGATTATATCTTTCTATGCATGGGCGATGAGTAATACGAGTATGATCTAGACCACTGAAAGTTATGGTCTTCTCGACCAAAGATGTTCAAAGTATCACCACATAATTGTTGTCTGGTTGTTGCTGCCATAAGTTGACGAAAGTGTTCTTTCGACTGGATAATAACTTGTAATCAAACCTTTATGAGATATAACAATAATATAATCCTTGGCAAATCGTGCTTTAATGTGATTTAATGAAAAATATTATCGAGCCCTTTGCTTATTAATGACAATCTTTACAGAGCCTGCATGATCAGTTATTAGCATTAAACCACACTAAATGTGTATTGGGATCAAAATCACAAAGATGGAGGGGATGGACAAGAGAAATTTGAATTTGGGGTTTTTTGTGAACCCGCCAACCCGGGAACCTGTGAACCCGCGGTTGCGAACGATCGAAAATAGGATAAGTATTGCATAGCAGTCGGTCGGACTTGGACATAGGAAAAATGAAATGCTTAGAGGCTCGGTACCCACAACAAGTGTGATGGTCATAATGTAGATCATGGGTATTTAGGTGCAAAATGGAGATTGTGGAACTTGGAAGATAAAAACTTGAACACATGAACCCGCAGTTGTGAGAATGGTTAAGTATATTATAACAAAGCGGTCGGTCAGACTCATGATATGGGAACATAGATGGAGGTGAAGACCCGCGAGTCCGCCAACCCATTGTTTTTTGAAAAACAACTAACTATAGTAACTAGAAAGGGATAAGAGAAGGGAGAAAAGAAAAGGGGAATGAGGGTAGGTATAGAAGAGGAAAAAGAAATTAAAAAAAAAAGGAGTTGGGAAAATAGAAAGGGGAGGGAAAATTTGTAAGCGGGAATTGATCTCAACAAGACCACAATGACACAATTTATTCCAAAAATGATACCTTTATTATATAGATAGCCAAGTTTACTTTCCTCTTCGAGGGTGCAACCTCCAACAGAGCAGAGCTCAAGTGAAAAATGGTTCTCAAAAAAACTTTTCTATGCTTTCTAATCCTATTTATACTATTTCAATCTTTTAGAGAACATTCTAGAGTAAGATCTTTCTATAAGTGGAACCTTCTATTAAGTATTTTTACATTAGACATGTTCACATTATTACATAGGTCTTATTTACTAATGTCAGACTTTATTACATAAAAGAACATATTATTCTATCTACTTGAGGGGGTTTGGGAGGTTAGGACCCTAACATGCCCCCCCTTGATTAACAACCTTGTCCTCAAGGCTTGAGATATGGAAATTGTTGCAAAATGGCAACTGACTCCCATGTGGCATCTTCTAGTTGTGTATTCTTCCACTGAACTAAAACTTCCTTGATTGTGCATTGACGAAGATGATGCTCATGGTGGTCCAAGGCGACTTGGGGATGCAACCAAATGGATCCTTCTTCATCCAATTCAGGGAGACTACTTTGAATCTAGCACTTGGTTCCAATAAATTTCTTCAAGCAAGAAACATGAAAAGAACGATGGATCTTAGAGTGATTGGGGAGAAACAACTTGTTTTCCATATGCCCCACGTGCTTGACAATTGTATAAGGGCTATAAAACTCGAAAATGTGGGAGCAAGTTTCTGAGAATGATCTTCTTTGAGGGATGTTTTCTTATAAGGTTGCAGACGAAGAAACACCTGGTCCCCTTCAATAAATTGGCATTATGGATGATCCTGATCAGTTTGTTGCTTCATGTGATTCTGAGGCATGAGAAAAATCTCTTTAAGGGTACGGAGAATGATAACTTGGACTGTAAGGGTGCGGTCTACTTCTTGGACCTTGGAGACACCGAACATGTAGGAGAATACAAAAGGTGGATTTTGACCATAGATTGCTTCAAAGGGTGTTATGGACCAAATGTTTAAGATATCATAATAAACTAGAAGCACACACCATGTACACCAATGTGAGCGTGGAGAACAACTCCAAGATACATAAGAGATATGAGTTACACAATAAATCCTTAAAGAATAGGAGAAACTCCTCCAATTATCCAAATACATTCCTACATCACAATTCACATGTCCCCAATAATAAATACATGATCTTTATATCTACCTATTCACACGCTACACATGAGTCCCCTTTACTATTAAGTCGACCCTATTACATATACATTTACACATTACATGTACATTTATCCCAATATATGCTCCCCTTTCGGGTCATATCATATACATGTAACCCCATATATGCCCCCCTTGGGTCATAATATAGTGCCCTCCTTCAAAAATATTTGTCCTCAAATATTTGCAATTAAATGCTTCACATGCGATGAAACCAAATAATATGATTTTCTTATAGTCCCGCTTTCTTCATTCCATTGATGATGATCCATCCATCCAAAATCAATTTGTTTTGGTCTTAATCCTTGGTGGCTAGTTGTTTCATAATTTTCTTTCCTTTGATTCCATGTATTATTGTTGTAACTTCTCCAATTTATAGTGGTTGTTGACCTCAAATAATAGCTTGTTGAAGAGTGGTTTTGTGATACTTTATTCCATGAATATTGATAAGAATTCCATATTCTTCCTTGATAATGTTGATATCGACCTTCTTGTCTTCCTTGAAATATTTCCTAGTAATGAGGGTGTCGATATGGTTTCACATTTGACATTTTTCCTTCAATCTGCACATACATTTCGTCTATCTTCTTTTCAGAGACATTGGCATCCTCTATCCTCTTTGCTTGGTATTTTATTACTCTATCCTTGGAGATAATACCATCATATTTGACATGTACATCCTCTAGATGAAGTTCAAATTATTCAAGTGTCTTATGATGACCTTATTGAATATTGTCTTCTTTATCCTTTTGAAGCTACAATGTCACCCCATTTATAAATTTTTGTTGTCCTTCTTCAATTATGGATTGCATTTCTGATTTTACCTCATCAATATTTATGGATTCCTCAACCTTCTTGCAAATTTCCTCTTCGAGTCTTTTGGTAGATTCTTCATACATGATCCTTATTTCTTCCTGATTTTGATAATTCTTCTTTTCTTATTTCAATCTCTTAACCTCATCTAGTAGTTTTTTATGATGGTTTTGTAATGTACATATCTCTCCATCTTTGTTTTTCAATTCTTCCCTTGACTCATACTTTTCCCACTTTCCTTTGCTAGTCTTTCATTGTTTTAATTTTTGAACTTCTTTAATGAGTGTTTCATTAAGGTATTGTATCTTAGATAGTTCATCACCCTTCGTCTTGATCTCTTCTTTTTATACTTTTAAATCCTCTTGAATTTTATACATTGCCTCCATTTTTGCATCCCTAATCCATTTATTTGAGAAGAGTTCTTCAAATTCTTCCCATGTGATGTTCCATCTAATATCAAAATCAATCCTCATCCATCGCTGATGAGCTTCACCTAAAAAATGACTTCTTGTTGTTAAATGATTCCTATCATATTTATTTACTAACCTCAACAATTCCATAGGATTGATTTCATCTTTACGTTCATCTCCTATAAATTTAGGTATTTCCATTGATTCTTAATTGAGGTCTAACCCCAACCCTCCACTTACAAGCTAAATATATTAAGGATATTTATATCAAATAGTTATAATAAATTTTCCAGTATAATCTTATATGTTTTCTCTTTCCAATGGATTTTTAATCACCTCAATTGGACATCCCAATTAAAAGTTATGATAGTTTTAAGTGAACATACCTTTGAAAAGCCTGATTTGGAGTATGTCCTTCTGGCCGACCTTCCTTCTGATGTATTTCTGAAATTTTGACCCTTCTAAGTCTGATATTTTGGCTTGTAGTACTTTGATATGGATTTTGTACAATTCCATAGGTCTGACCAAAATTCGATGTGCCAAATGAAAGTTATGGTAACTTTCTCAAACCTTGTTGATTTTTGGCCTTTTCTAGAGAGCGAACTTGTACAAAATTCCATGTGTCCAGTATTTAATACTTGATTCTAAAATTTGTACCAGAAATACTAGTTATAGGACTATTATTTAACATGTGTTTGAGACTAGTTATAGGACTAGTAAAATAACCTACCTTCCACTGACTCTATCTCATAAATTAAAATTATCCAAACTATGCAATTTTTACTAGGTGAAATTCATTATATTTTCTCAATATTATGCAAATTTCACAATCTTAAACATCACCAAGAAAAAGTTACAGCGAAATTCCCAAAATGACTTGTTTGAGATTGATTTTAGGGCTAGTAAAAAATCCATAATTTCGATGGGCTATATCTCCACTAGTATAACGACCTAGAACCTAAACTTTTTACCAAAGATATCTTGATATGTCTTCTGAATAACATCTGAATTTCGCTATTTGAAACATCCCAGAAAATAGGTTATAGTGAAAATTTCAAGATGACTCACTTGAAGAGGAAAAACCCTAGGATCGATGTTATGATACCAAATGGTATGAACCGAATGCTTAAGATATCAGAATAAACCAAAAGTAGTACACACCATGTACAACAATGTGAGAATGGAGCACAATTCTAGGATAGATAAGAGAGATTAGTTACACAATAACACCTTCAAGAATAGGAGAACCTCCTCCAATTATCCAAATACATTGCTACATCACAATTCACATGTCCTTAATATTGAATACATGATCTCTAAATATACATATTCACACACTACACATGAGGCCCCTTTACTATTAGGCCAAATCGATTACATATACATTTACACATTACATGTACATTTAGCCCCATATATTCCCCCCTTTGGGGTCATATCATTTATATTTAACCCCATATATTCCCCCCTTGGATCATAACAAAGGGAGTCATGTGAGTGGAAGCATGATAAGATACATTGTACCACCATTCAACTAGTGGTAATCACCGAGCCCATTGAGTTTATCTATTGGATGCAAAACACCTCAAATATGTTTC
Source organism: Picea engelmannii (assembly GCA_009831015.1). Taxonomy (NCBI): domain Eukaryota; kingdom Viridiplantae; phylum Streptophyta; class Pinopsida; order Pinales; family Pinaceae; genus Picea; species Picea engelmannii. Next base: position 31,176 of record ML809517.1, on the reverse strand, counting down.
CAAGCACTTGTCGACAACTTCAGTTTGACCATCAATATAGGGATGATAGGTCATGTTGAGATGCAATTGTGTTCCCTGGAGCTTGAACAATTCTTGATAAAAGTTGCTAGTGAAGGTTGGATCGCGGTTGGAGGCAATAGAGTGAGGCATTCCATGAAGTTTGAAGATATTAACCATGAAAATTTGAGCCACAATGGATGTTGTGAACGGGTGTTGGAGGGCACACAAATGAGCATATTTCGAAAGGTGATCGACTACAACCATGATGATTGATTTATTCCCAAATTTGGGTAATTTGACAATGAATTCCATAGAAATATTCATCCATATATTAGGTGGAATAGGAAGAGGCTGGAGTGTGCCTAGAATTTTGATTGTTTTGCCCTTATTGCGTTGATAAGTATCACATTTAGCCACAAAAATGTGGATGTCGTGTTTCATGCCTTCCTAGAAAAAAGAACGTTTTATCCTTTCATATATTTTTTGAAACCGTGAATGCCCTATTGTTGGCGAAGCATGAAGTTCAGAGAGCACAATGGATTTAAGGTGAGACTGTCTGATTAAATACTGACGATCTTTATAACAAAGCTCCTCATTGTGCCAAGAGTATCCCGAAGATGCATGAGGATCGTATTGCAATTATTGGATTAGGTGAGATAGTCTGGGATCTTGGAACCATTGTTAGCGAGCTCCCTTTAACCAATCTAATACAATGAAGGAGAGTGAGAAGAGGGACCCTTCTTCTTCATATTTTCGTGAAAGGGCATCAACGACCACATTTTATTTTCCTTTCTTGTAAATGATCTCATCAAAATTATTGTGTTTAAGAAAATCATTCCAACAGTCCCTACGTAACCCCAAATGACAAACCACAAGCATTTTGATTAACCCAAAATGAAATAGGCTGTTCTCGGCCTGGTTTCGTTTATACCTTTTGGACATTTTAAACAGACTCCTATGCAATTAGAAAGGCATATTAAGTTCATAGCCTATGAAAACCATAAGTAGCCGAAGGTGATACAGGAAAACGAAACCATACCTGCCCTCGCAGGTAATGAACTGCTTGATTACCATTAGCAAGTCGTACCAACGCTGCTTAAGCATGTTTGCAGGCAAACCCTTGTCACAAGAGTTCACTCTTCGTGACTGAAAGAGTAATTTCCACGGGACATCCTCCACTTTACAATTTTTCGACCATCTCTGTCCGACAACAGGCAGACCGGTGGCTAGACTGAGAAATCTCTCATCAATTTCCAACTGCACATCCCCAATTTTGGCTCGGCAGCCATCGAAGGTTAACGCAAATTGCCGAGCCACGCTAGGGTTATAACCATCAAACTTTCGGATGAACGGGAGCCATCTGAATTCCTCAAGGTCACTGTAAGCGCTATCAAACATTAACAAAGCCTGGCAGCCATTAGGTTCAGCCCTCACGACTGGCGCCATGGCTCGGGCTCATGGTAGGGTTCGGATTGAACACACAGGAGCAAAATCGTTTTGGCTAACAACTGCAAGCACTCAAAGGGGAATGAATCAATATGCGCGTGCGAAGGTGGTGGGTTAGTTCACCACCATGCAAAACATTAATGGCACAGTACCATCCCTGTTCAATCAATCATAACAAATATTAACATTATTCGGCCAACCCAAGGTTTAAATGGTGGACAATTATATCATCGTGCCAATGTATAGTTTGATTGTTCAACGTAAAATCAAAACCATGTAATAATTCAAACCAATGTTATTGCAAAAACCAAAAGTTTGACCAACGCACCATGTGTATAACTCCAAACATTGCCATTCAATATGAAATAAAACTCATGCGCTTGCTACAAAATATAATGTTTTGATCAAAGTTTTTCAAAACAAGGTGATAATAAACAAATTGATTAAGCCAAAAGCTTTAAAATCATAAGGATCGCATTATATAAAAACCTTTATTCCACCATGACCCTTATATAATCAAGTATAAATCATGAATTTGCATGCTCAAAGCCTTAATTAAATCAAAGTCAAGTTGCACAATCAAAACGATGATAGGCAAATGGACATAGTTTTGAAAATAAACCAAAGGTAAGTACCAATTAGCATATCAATGAGCAGACCACGACAATTCAAATAACAATGGAGGATTTTTCACGCTTTTAGTTGTGAAAACTAAATTGCAAATGTCGCTTGAAATGAAAACATCGTCTCTTTGCAAGATGCGACAGAAATTTGAAGTTCAAGAGACATAGGTGTAGGCAGCTTTTTAGGGTAATTAAAAAAAATTGAATTGGCTGCCAACAATGGCGACACACTGGGAGAAGCAGTTATCTCTGTTGAAAGAAACAAACTCAGATTAGGACAGCAGAGAAAAATTCAACTCAGAAATAACCACCAGAAAATCGTACAAACATCATCATTTACCATCTTTTCCAGCAGTGTTTTAAAAGATGAAAACCAATAACAGTCCCAAGATCAGCAAGTCACGATATTAATGATAAAATATTCAATACTGTTGGCATAGCCACTGCTGCCAGCAGGCATCCATAGCCTCGACAGGGTTTCCATTTAACCCACTCGGACGTCTGTATCCTGTCAAGAAGTTCTAGATCAGAATAAAGGACATTTTAAGAGGTTTCTTATAATTTTTTGCAGATTTTGTTTACCCGACATTGCTTCGCTGCCAATAGGCCTGTTCAGTACCCCGGCGAAGTTGTCTTGGCACCATGCTTGCATTTACCCGCTGCCATCGGACCTGTTCAGTATCCCGGCGGGTTTACAAACACTTCCCACAGCTCATATTTTATTTTTTTCTTTTGTGTATAGCTGAGCGGGGTGACGCTGAAAAATATTGATATTTTAACATATTTTTCAGACCTCGTCATAATTTTTTAACACAGTCCTTTATCCAGCTCCAAAAATGTCTTATTTCTAAAACGACTTACTATGACAAGGAGACATCATTTTGAGTCATTCCTCTACGGAAAAGGGACAGCGTAAAAAGATTAAAGATGATCATGACAAACTTCACTCAGAGATTGAAATTAGAAAACTTCTTTCAAACAACAAAATTTTCAAACATGAATATCAACTTCAGAAATATATATCACTGATGTTCGTACAACTTTTCAGGAGTTATTTTAGCGAAGAAAATTTTCTTATGGTTTGAATCTGAATTGCTCAGTACACAAGCATGCATATCTTTCAAAAAAACTGATCAATCCAAATCAAAATCAAAACAGGAAGAAAATAAAAGATGCAAACCAAAGAAATATTTACATAATATACAGGGGCAGTAATCAAGAAAAGTATATTTTCAGGGCTTGGCCATTCACCCGATAGGTGTCAAGCTGCCCTTCAAGATTCTGTAATCGAAAGGAACTAGGACCCAACTTTTCAGCAATCAGAAATGGCCCAAGCCACAAATTTTGAAACTTGGTATGCTCACCCTTTCCTTCGTGTGGTTTGTCCCACTTTAAGAC